>OMNW01034764.1:0-28053 GCA_900303245.1 Selene dorsalis | reverse complement strand
CCTGGTGTCCTCGGAATGTCGGTACGTAGTCCGACAAAATGTCCCGGTAATCCGGAGAAACCAACGCACACACACACACACTCACTGACAAACATACACATAGATACACATGCGGAGACTAAAAGCCCTCCCCCCATAGTAAACAACTTTAAGCACCCTGGAAAACAAACAGATAAAAGCACGCCTTTAACATGAAAACATGACAATTTCCCCCTAAGAGCCTCTCAGAAAAATAAAATCCTGAGAGAGAGAGAGAAAGGCTTTACTGACATGAACAGACATTATTGACAAAATCCGTGTTATTTATCATCTGGCATAGCTCTGTGGCCGGCTTTAGGCCAATGCGCCATGAATTACCTGCTGCAACATCAAAACACTCTCATGTAACCATTCAGCCATTGTAGACCTCAAAGCATCTTAACAGAGGCAGCACATTTTCCCATTGGCTAACAATGAAATGATTAAAAAAAAAAAAACCCAGACTGGAGATGCTCAAAGTGCTCCCTCTTCCTCTCTGTGTTTGTCTCTTTCTCTCTGTTTAATGGCATATTAGACAATACTAATCAAAACCAGGCTGATCAGGTTTGATTCATTCATTGACAAGGATTTGTCAGCACTGCTTTCTCTCTGAGAGGGACTTAACATTCATAATAGAATCGAAACACCTCTCCTCCTAAACCTTTCCTTGTTTTAGGATTTGTGACTTATGGTTACGGAGGCTGAAGCATAAAGTGGAGGCTTTCTCAACCTTTGATGTCAGTGTTGTGGAGGTTGATAATCTACGTAGGTTGCTCTATACCTTGGTAATAGCGTGTCTACAGTATGCGGCACGCTCAATCCTCAATCCGTACCAAACACAAGAGGTGTTTTTTTTTTTTTTTAAGCACTAAAGCTGACTGGCCAGTGAATCCCAGGATGTGATAAACTCATCAGCACAATTTGGACTTTATGTTTAGCCACAACATAATGAAATAAGCAAGTCAGATTAAAATATAGCTGTCAATGGTTACACAAGAAAAACAAGCAAGACATTAAACAACGAGAGCCAAAGAGAGCGATCATAGAATTCAGTGCTGGTATTGTCTCATTGTAAACGCCTTCCATAAGGATCAAATGTTCATTTTCATCCTGAACACTAAATCACAGAAAATATTTAGAGCACTTTTAGGAGACAAGCTAAAAACAATAGAAAACAGAAATGATTGGAAAACACAACCAACTCCTGACTGAGTCAAACTCCATCAGTACAGCAGGGCAATGCAAACAAACCAATTAGAGAAGCCTTTGCAGCAGAGCCTGAAATTTAAAAGCAATAAACAATCAGCCAGATAGACAGCCCCCAAAATTAGACATACACACTAGAGGTCTATTATCTCATCTCCCAGTTAACAAGCAAGTGCTTGATTAACAAACAACAGGCTTAACAAGCTCTGATTGTTTAACGATGGGTTGCATTAGGGGGATGATTTTTAGACTGATGATTTATTCCAAACTGAAGGAGATGATCTGGATACCATCAACAGGCCACCATTACATTTTCAGTAATGACACTTATAACAGGTGCATTTTTGATGCCTGTATTTTGGTTTTGACAAATTATTGTGTGAGCCTCAACTCTTCTTTAATAAAATATGTTTCATTCACTAGATGCTTTTGGATATTGCCTTTAACAGGGTGCGATCATAATTCTTATAAAACTCACAGAAATACTGATCCAAACTTAAATGTGACCCTAAAGTCACAATGTGTGACCCAAATGTTAACAAATGGGTAGCCTGTTAGTTCCTGGTTGGTCTCCATGTAGCTTGTTTTCCTTTTTACCTTTGAGGTAATGGCTGTGGGTTGAAAAAAAGTCTATTTTAATCTCTCCGTGTTTTAAATGTTGGAGTTTTGGATATATGTCTAGAAACACCAAATGTCACCATTTAACCAACATACCACAGAGTATAGTGTGGTATGGTGCAGGTGCAGCAACAAGAAGCATGGTACACACTCATGCACATACACACTTACTCTCTGTGATCATCATAAAGTGAGCTCTCTCCACAGAGCAGAGTGTTGTAACCCGACATAAACTGAGAGTGAAGATGCCAGTCACCACAGAAGCTTGTAATGAAGAGAAACCTCTGAAGCTCATCTTTGCTCTTTTCTTCTTTTGTTCTGCTGTTAACCATCAAACAGGCCACTGTCCATATAGAAGGCCACTGGGATGAGAGAGAGAGAGAGAAAGAGACAGAAAAGGATGCCTTCAGGCATTTCAGCCACTCTCAGATCTTCTCCCATCAATGTCAGTCATTTTGAAAATAGCCAAACACTGCAGGTGATGATTTAAAGAGCTCTGAGAACCCGGTAACGACGCAGGCATCTGTTTAGCCAGTTACCACTGCATTATGACAATTAACTGTAAGATTTCAAACAGAGAAAACACATCTTAAAAGGTGCACTGAATGCAGAGGTCTTAATTAAAGCACATTTTGAAGCAGCAAAATGGATTTCAGAGGAAAAGATGACTTTCATGTAGAAACAAGGGTCTTTGCTGAGGTCAACATTGAGACAATACTCCTGAAGGAATTTTCTAACAATCTTCAGCCCATTTAATCACTACATATAGTGTTGAGCTGCTTGATGTTTTTGGGCCACTCATTGTGCATTATAAGTCAAGTCAGTATCGCCTGTGTGTTCGAAATATCTTGTCCTTTTGCATTTTTTTTTTCTAAATCTTAGAAAAATAAAAAATGTTCTTTCTTTCAACATGTGATCTCAACAGAATATTTCTGTAATATAATCATCTAATGTGTGGGTGGGTTTGTGCTAAACCAACTTCATGTCACATCTCTGTCAACAAAAAAACAACAACTACTAAAAACATGAAAATCAACAGATTTGGTAATTTTGCAGATAATATCATGTCAACGCAAAGCACCAGAAGATGAGAGAAAAAGTGACACATTGTGGAGTTATGTAGGAGTTATGGCTTACTGCTCTGGTGGTACAAATTCATCATGTTTGTGACAACTTGAGGACGATGTTTTTAATTGCTACAACCTTCAGTGGCACCGAAGCCTGGCCTTAAGGGACCAGAATGTGTGTGTGTATGTGAGAATATGTACAGAATGTGTATCAGAATGTGTGCATGCGTGTATGTGTATGAACGCACCACGGCTCTACTGCAATCAGCATAATTGCAGAAGAGGTGTTGTTGTGTGTAATATGAGTCCCCATGCTTCTTAGTGTGGCAGCGTAAAGAGATATTACAATGTTTAATTAGTTGCTGTACTGTAGATCGGTCTCATGTCAACTCTCAAACCTTTTAACCCCAAAATATCAGTGGATGGGCCCATAATCTCTTGCATGTGGTATATTCAAACCCAGACTATAAACGTGGATGTAAGTAGTAGCAAGTAAAAATAAGACACACCTGCCAGATACAATATGTTTGTCATTTACTGCACAGCTTTCCTCTCCACACACATTAGGCCTCTTCACTAATGAAACTCACATCTCTCTCTCTCATCTCTCTCTCTCTCTCACACACACACACACACACACACTCTCACACATACTTGCACTGGCCCCCTCCACTAATGAACCCAACCTCAAACACATTTGCATCTCTCTAAATTAGCTTGATTATTTCAAGCTAATTAGCATAAGCGTATGGAAATTAAATTGGCTATAGTGGTGCGGTGGCTTCAAGGTGTTTTTCCATGTGATGTGTGGGTAATGGACTGCATTTGATGATTACTTGCAAGATATGTATTCATCTTGTGCAGTGTAAAGCTGAGGTGTGTGGAGATTCTAAAAGCTTAAAAGGGCTCGTAAATCTGATAGAAACTTTATTGAATTATATTAAAATTCAGTTAAAATGCAGACTATAGTTATAACAAATTGATTAAATGGATAAGTTTTTTTTTCTCTTTTTCAATCTTTGACAGGACAAAAAAAACTGTAAGAGAAAAAAAAAGAAGTGAAGTGTATTTAAATGATCACCATTAGCTGTGGTGAAGAGTTTTAGTTAAAGGTCCATTATCTCATAAGACAAAGTTTGACCACACCATACTCTTACTAAACATGAAACAAATGTAATAATCTAGTTTAAATGTGTTTAGATGTGGAGGCAGCGTGTCATCTTTCTTCATTCTTACCCATGATGCCCCCTGGTTCTACTCATCTACAGTAATAGGGGCCTGAAATCCCTCATACACTAATAACCCAGCCATGGATTATTAATTAATATGTTCAAAGTACTCTCTCTGATTTTAACCACCCGACCACCACCACAGCTAATGTGAACCCTGTGAACTTATATTCTCTAATGTTACAAAAGGCAGCAGCTGATGAAAGGGTAATGATACTATTTTTAAGTTTCTTCTCCCTTTTCTTTTCCTTTCTTTTTCCTTTAAAAAAAAAAAAAATTCAAAGTGCTCACTGGCCATGTTAAATGGCCATGTAATTAGAAGTATGTTTCTGAGACATGTTTTAACAGGGTGATGAAAATTTAATTAAGTTAATGGTGTCATTCCAGAGCTATAGGGCAATCAGTGTCTTGCTCAAGGACACATCAACAAGGATCAGGTTTTAAGATCTTTTTCTTCATCTAAGTGAAGTAGATAAGTGATAATATATCTACAGACAGGTCATGGATATACAACCTGGTCTCTGGTGAGACAGTTGTATACTTTCCACCACAACCACCAAGTTACTCAGCTGAAATCAATAACTGTAGCACTTCATTGAAAAGTTCATCAAAAAAGTTGCCTGTGTATAAAATCCATCCACAGCAAGACTGGGAACAGTTTAGTAGCCAGTTAATGGAGACTGAATTGCTGAAGTCACATTAATTAATTAATTATTTTTTTCTGTCCCCAACCTCCCCCCTCAGAGTCCTTCCTATTTGCCCTGGTGCAACAATACATCTTTTATTTACCCTGTCAGTTCCCACTTTAAGCAAAGATATTAATTTTCCTAGACCATGAATGCAACAAAAAGAGGCAGCTCTGGGTCCTGTGTACGTTGAGATAAGATCTGTTAAGGAAGCCAAACCTCTGAACTCATTTCATATCCTGATCTGATTCAGTGAATCACAGGAGGCTCAGGATCAAACCATCACACTGACACAGTGTTCTAACAAACCTGTGGTCAAGAGGGTGAGGAAGCACTGACTTACTCTGAGTGTAATCTTCCACTCACATTAATAAAAAAAATCTACACTCTCCCAGATTCACCCTGAATAATTAGCTTTACATTTACAGCAGAGTAACTTCATTCATGGCTCATTGACTCCCTGCCTCTCTCTGCCTCTGGCTCTCTCTCTCTCTTACACACAACCACAAACACAAAGGCCTGCGCACAGATATCATTGATATATGATACCTTCCAGTGCTATACATTGGGGGTAATGATAACATTTATGAGCATGATGCTTTTTCACAGAGGAGGACTGTAGGTTATTGATGAGTCTCACTGTGTACTATTACTTATGAATGAAAAGAAGGCGAAAGAGAAGAGAGAGATAGAGATGAGAAGAAGGTATAGATATTATAGCCTCATCCCTTGAACTATATTTCATCAAAGCTCACAGCTGGAGACTCTGGTTGTCATAGCCAGGGCGCGCAGGGCTTCCTTAACTCAATGTATACTGTATTTTTTTTCAACTCAAAGGTTACTTTCGTGAGCTTTTTTGATTCATAGCGGTGAGAGGCGGGAATGTTCAAAGAGGAGAGCGAAACTGGCACATGTGAAAACTTCTGAGCTGTGCGAACACTTATATACTACAAACATATTTGTGTAATGTAATATGTAATACAATGAAAAACATCACAAAAGATTCTTTCACCTGTAGGGATTCCCAAGGGGTGGCACTCTTGCACTTGTTAACAAGAGTCATACATTTAAATATAAATAATAAAATCATGTATTAGCAGAAAAATTGCTTAACAGTTCTGCTGTTTCATCTTGCAGCTTCATAAATCACTGTTGGATAGATAAGTGGAATATATATCTACACTCAGAAGTTGTGTTCTATCTAGCTTTTGAACCAAGAGAAATGTAATTAACCACAGCAAAGTCATAGCTAATTGGAAAAAAAAAAAGTGGGAATTATTTTTATGTATTTCATGTCAGTGTGGCTGCATATTACATGTGAAGTTAATCAGTCTGTCTACTTTATAATTCACTTTGATGAAAAGAGGAGGGGCTGAAAAGATAGACATGGAGAAATACAGTATGTGGACAAGATAACCCGGGAGCGTTAGGGGAGGAAAAGGGAAAAGATCCAGAGACAGGAGGAAGGGGAAAAAAGACAGAAGACACTGGAGGACAAGCAAAGTGGGAGAGAAGCATTCAACTAAATCAGCCTGTAGTGAGTTAGTATCACATCAAAGTGTGTGCAACATAACTAGTCATGATCAACACCATTACCCTCACAAACACAAAAGAAGAGATTTCTTCAGTGCTGGTTGTCATTACATAAACCAATGCATAAAAATGTACCTTCACAAGTTTTCATTAATGCTTATATGATAAATACAGCATCTTACTGTAATTATGTTTACACATTATAGCTCATTACAGTTTGAAATAATGATGAGTTTAATACTGCAGCAGGTTTTCAGTCAGGTTTTATGTTCCCACGCATCCAAAACTTCTATTTTTTTCATCTTTCCAGTTACAAGATGTGACTGATCACAGCACTTTACAACAGTAAATGAAGCTGTCATGCAACAGCGGCTGCTTGGAAATGTGCTTTTAGCCATAGAAAACCAAGAGAAGAGTTGAAAATGCAGATGAGCTCTTCATTATGTGCCAGTGAGAGAAAGTAAACAACAAACAAGACAAACTGAGGTGTTTTCTGGCTTCTTTTTTTTTGGAAAGAAGTCAAAACTTAAATTACAAATAGTCGGTCCTAATTATGAGGAATGTTAACATCCCCAACAAAGTGAATAAAAGCATCAAGTAAGTTAGGATTCAAGTAAGAAGTGTAACAGCCTTAGGTTCACAGTACAAATGAGGAGGCTGTGCTAAACAAGCAAAACACCTCAAATAAGCGGGAAAAACAATTTTACACAATCTGTAAAGCACACAAATGACAGAACAAAGTCAGACAGGCATGAATCAACATCTGTTCTTCAAAGCAGTTTAAGTAAAGGTGAGAAAAAAAAGATTGAGGTTTGTGTATTCACACACACTGAGCCTGTTTTTTTTTTAATATAGTGATTGTAATTTAATAATATAGTAAATGTAATAATGTAATGTAATCTACATTTACATTCAGCATGTCACAAGAAAAAGTTTTATCATGTCTAACGTGCTGGCAGCGTTATTGCGTCTGATGTGTGCGTTTGATGTAGCTTAAAGATGGGTTTTTTTGTGTAATGTAGTGAGGACCTAACTTCTTGCTGTTTTTCTTATCATATATTTTCACCTAACACAAGATTCTTACTCCTTTTAGCACTCAAGCCATGCAGATGTGTTTCATTCTTGTTTGAGTGTTTACACTCACTGAGTCTGACTAGAAGACCTTGCCAGTACTATTTTATCTCGTAAAGAGCATCAATAAATCCACTGCTTTAAATGGCCAAGGTATTTAACTATTTTTCTTAATTCATGTGGACGCATCTCTCAGTGTTTCTTTAGGCCAGAGACGGAAGGAAACCTCTCACTATGACACACTGCATGGTTTGATGGCAAGAAAATATCTCTCAGGTTTGTTCATTTTCATTAGAGATTAAATTGCATCATGTGTTTGTTTACTGTGTGATAAGAAAAGAATTATTCACCTGCCAAACTAATTAACTCCATTAACTCATCTTTTCATTATCACCTACTAAATGCCTATAAACTGTTTATAAAACAATTTCTTCTACAGTCATGAAACTTTTCAGAGGAAGCCTAATTCATAATATCATAAAGCTTTTTTGTTCTATATATCCACTTGTCCCACGACTATGAGCAGCATAATAACCATGAACTAGCTAGTTATGGCCTCCAAACATAGACTTCAAACTACACGCCTGTTTCAAAAGTTCAAGAATATGAAAGGAGAGAAAAAAAATACTAAGCCCTCTTAGTCTAATTGCTCTCAGTGGGAAGTAAACAGTTATTAACGTATGGCAAGCAGCAGGCAGGGATTTCAAACTGGGAGGGAGATGGGAGGAGAAAGTGGAAGAAATAGGGAGGAACATGTCAGGAGAGAATGAGGCAGATGAAGGGTGGAAGAAAGGAGGAATGGGAAAGGGAGAAAGACACAGAGGGTGAAGGAGTGAGAGAGAAAGCAGGTCTCACGGCTGAGTGACAAAGCCGCTTGCATTTTAGGATTCTTAGCTCTAAAACAATTCTTTTATGTTCTCCCTCTTCTTATTTATCTGTCTCTCCTATCCAATGCACCTCCTTCCCTCAGAGGAGTCACACACACCCCCACCACCATAACCACCACCAACCCTGCCCCCACCCATCCAACCACCCATCTCAATTCTCTCTCTTTTTCTCTTTCCTTTAATTTTTTTTCTTCTTTGAATAATTTACTGCAGCAGGGGAGAGTGGAAGTGCGTTTATTTTGAGTGTGTTTGCGCTTTAAACAGAATGCTTAATGATTGCCGATGGGAGAGAGACTGCATTAATCCCATTTATGTTGAGACCTTTTAGATGTACTGACACCCATGGCAGACATGCAGGGCCCAGGCACTGTGTTTGATTGAGTGTGTGTGTGCGTGCGTGTGTGTGCGCGTATATAGGGCATGGGGGCTCGTTCACTGCATGCACACAAATGATCCCCAACAAATCTGTGGGAAGAACCCCCCATATCACTGTCTGACTGTGTGTTTGTGTGTTTGTGTGTGTATGTGTGTGTGCATGCCAAAGAGAGAGAGAGGATCAAAATGCCAGCTCTGTGCATATACCTCCATCCTCGATCAAGGCGAGGCCTTTGGGGCATCCCCCTTACTCGCTACAGTTGATTTGAAAAACCTCCTTATGAAATTCACATTTTTTTCCAAAGTATATGTATTCCATGTTATTTCTGCGTTTCCACAAATGTGGAAACAGCTTTGAAAACCCTTGCATTTATATTTGTCCGAAGGAGGCACACATCATTGAATATAACAGCGTCTTTTTAAAATGTTTTTCTCTGTGAAGTGTTTTGCTGCAGGCTCAGGCAAAAGAGAGAAGTCAATGATGGCTCAAAGGCTTTATAAACTGAGAATAAATATATATGTATTATATTTGTTCCAATGAAATTTTGTTTTCTGGAAGTTCCTAAACATATACTTTTGGTTTCTAAATTGATTTATAGGGAAATTACAGATGCACCAGACAAATCTGCCTGAGATTATCTTAATTGCAGACTAGATGGTTGTAGATACACAGCAGTGTTTACATGCAAGGCAATTTGGAGCAGTGACATAATCACACATGAATCCACTCACGCTCCAGTAATGATGCAGCAATGAAGTGAATGACTTTGAGGGATGAAAGTTTTGGCTCTGAGCAGTATGTCAGTCTTTGCACTATCACAGTCACAGTGAAACACAGTACGTGTGATTGATTGGATTTCACATAGTACCACTGGATCAGCTGTTGAAGTATCTGGTTAACACTACACTGCAGAGCTAGATGTAAGCTTATACTGTGTGAGCACAGACCTGAGAGTAAACCAGTAAAACGCTTCCATTAATATCTAACCCCTCATTTTTATTATTTCACATATTCACCCTGACAGTTATGTACAAGGACACGCTCAACGTTTAATCTCACCCATTAGTTTTTTTTTTGTGTTTTTTTTTGCCTTCTGCTGCACTTCACAAAAACTATTTCACAGCTCCACAGCCCCATTCACCAGTAGCAAAGCTGGTATAGTGCTAAGGTCTGTTTACCTTTGGTATGACTTGATGGATTTATCAACATATGGCACATTCCCATGCAGGTCAGCATATGGCAGCACAGAATTTAGATTTAGTTAAGATTCAAAAAAGAAAGAAGGAAAACAGAGGAAGAAGTAAACACCCTTGGTGCGCTTTTTCACCCTCCCTCCCTCTCCAGCTTTCCCTCCTCTCCATCCATCTGTCATACCCCATAGATGCTCTGAAAGTGAAAACAGAGGGAGAGAGAGAAAAAAAAGTGAAACATCTGATGAAACCCACAATGGTGTGCTGGAGCCTCACAGTGTGGCCACTTTTTTGTGTGTATGTGTGTGAGACCATGCGGTTGTGTAAATGCTTCCATGGATATGAGTCTTTTAGTTTATAATTAACAGACTTGTGATGTAGGTATAGGCGGCAGAAATGTAATTTTCTTAATTTCTTCTGGCTTCGAGGCATCTTCCTCACCACACTCTTTTGTGTCAAAGTTTTTTAATGAGATTTCAAGTGTAACACAATGAACATTTTCAATAGTGTTGTGGGAAAAAGTGTTAAAGTTGACAAGAAAATATGATATCCTGCACTGTATATAATTCTCTCTTTTTTCTGTCATCACTAACTAGTTATACCGTTTAATGTGTGACATGTTGCTACTTTTTCATGTATTTACTGTATGTATTGTGTGAAGTGCATATGCTTTGGTAATTTTTACTGCAATAGATAATAGGATGTCTTCATCATGGCGACAGACACATAATCCTGATGACTGAGTGTTAGGATTTGGCCAGTGCAGTATCAAAGTAATACTTAATTAAGGCTGTGGTGTTGATAAAGTCCCCATTACATAATTTAACTGTAAATTTGAAAGTAGAAACTTGAAAGAAGCAGTTATTAAGTAAATAAAACATTATGATTTCAAATATGCATTTTGCTCATTTTGCAATGTTGCTTGTGGTAAATATGAATACATTATGAAACATGATTACAATTTCAGAATGTATCAAGTAAGATTCACCTAGTTTATGTTCCATGTCCATATAAAAGTCAAATATACTTTATGTTTACAAATCCACTGACTAAATGACAAAATACGTCTTCCTACACAGTGATGCTATGGTTGGATATTTTATGATGGCTGCTCTCTTTTACATGATTTCAAGCAAATCTCTATGGATTGTGCCCCTCTTGAGATTGTGCATCTTGAGAATATTTGTTTAGGTAATAAGATTTGTCTGTTACCTGCTATTGATTTTGTGATTAACCTGTATATGAATGTATATGTACCTTCTTCTGGGAATTTGCATTTTTCCTTTTTTTTTGTTCAAATCCATTGTGACAACTTCTGCCTTCCGACCCTTATTTCAGGTAAATTGAAAATTTATTTGATTGCTGTGATGCAGATTAGGTTAGGCTCATAATGTCATGAGTGCAGACAATGCATTAACATACACATCATACAGTATGTGCTCTTTTCTTTTATCGCCTGACATCCTACTGCTGATTACTCGTAGAGTTTGAAGAGTGATTACTTTAAATAGCCCAGATGCCTTGTGTGTATATATGTGTATGTGTGTGTGTGTGTGTGGGTTAGCTCTGTTTATAGTGTGTACGTCGGAGAAAAGAGCTTTAAAGAGACAGTCTGTCAGTCTTCTAACTCGTTTGCTCTTTTTGCTCTGTCTTAGAAGTATAGGCCTCTGTCTCCTGCCTGAGTTTCATTTACACCTTCAGAAGTGTAGGATCCATGAGACTCTCTCAGACACACACACACACACACACACACACACACACACACAGTTTCCTAACCATAAAGCATATAGTCTTTGAGAAGATGCTTGACTTGACTTGTGACTTAACCTACCATCAAGTCACAGTAAAAGGCTCGATTATCTCTGTCCAACTGTATTCGTAATTTTTCAGAGAGATGGCTGGATACATAGAAAGCAGAGATGGGTATTTGTTTCTCACTTTCTATGTTTTTACTATCTGTCTTTCTCTTTCTCTCATCTCCTATTTGCTCTTGCCTGTTTGTTTAGAACATGGAGCCTAACTCCCAGCAGGACACTTGAGGCGAGCAAAGCTAATACACACACACACACCCATAGAGTCAGTCACACACAAGCACGCACACACACACGCACACATAAATACACATGCACTCAGACCTCATAGATGCTGCTGGCACCACGCCATCCTGTCTGGGCCTGTCTATGTGTAGGGGGCGAGCTGTCTGCCCTCATCAGTGCCAACATGTCGCCTATATGTACGCTGCCCCAGGGGGACCTGTGTGTGTGTGTGTGTGCATGTGCGCGTGTGCATGTTTCCTTCTGTTCAGCCCTCAACTGATAGGATATCCAGTGACCATGTGGGCACAACAAAACTCATTACACTGGTGACCCCAATCCTATTTGATAAGTGTATCCACATTTTATGGGCATCAATAAACACAGAAACTCACAAAAACAGATAAAAGCATAGGCCTGGAGATGGTTTTACACACATGCAGGTGGATGCAAATATGGGTGGACACATATACCAACATGAGCACACATTTACTGTATATAATGTGCAAAAAGCTGCAGCATCCTGCAGCATAGATGTAAGCCGATCATGTAAACTTTCTGTATGAGCTGTGCTCATGTTTGTTCACAATTAAGTTGCACCAGAAGGTATGCATGTTCTTTTGTACATGTTCAGAAAAAAATAATATTAATGAACAAAATGATACATGCCATAAAAAGCCTAAAAGCCCCATATGTGAAATTATTCATCTGAGATACTGCATTTTAAAGAGAATTATATATATTCTGGCTACAAGCCTGGGAGCAATGTGCACATTCAGGAATAAACTATACAAACAGTGTAATTAACAGCTAAATATCAAGGTGAAACTTTGTAAATAAGCTACATGCATCACCAGTGTAGAAGTACTTCCTGCTTACACTGGTCTTACTGGATCATTCTCTGGGTCACCATTTTTTGTGTACACAACATGCAGGCGGTTTTATTGTAGGCATTTCTGTGACATCTTAACCATAAACATCTTTCATGAGCTAAAGTAGTGACAACTGAGTGAATGTTGGCCTTTTCATATTGAGATCAAACTGAGATGGTAAGCTAAAATCAAAGGTCCAGTCACATTTCCTGCTGGGGAAATTTGATCTTAAATATTTGCAAATGAGAGCAAATCACTTACAAAGCTGGATTCAAATTGTAAGCATGTTGGAGTCAATGAAAGGCTTTCGAGCTTTTAGACCTAAATATAGATAGAGATGTTTTGCTTACACAGTATTTACAGTCACTACTTTAACTGACCTTATGTTCAAGTCTCTGTCAATGCAGCAGCTTCCTGCTTTTGTTTGTCACTTCAGTTGTTTTGTAGTTGTGACTCTGTCAGATTGATTTTAATGTAGAAAAATACTCTTTTCCTTGATAAAACCTTACTGAGAGGAAAGTGACCATGAAAGTGGTACAGCACCAGTGTCCTACTCTCATTCAGTGGGGTGAATGCTTGCAATTGTCACTGCTTGAATTATGCTTCTCCACCTAACAGGCGGTGTCTGTTACTCTCCACAGTGGTCACATCAGGGTTGATTTTTTATTAAATTGTCTAGATTGAAGAGGGCCCTATGATTAATGAAAATGTAAATGTATCTGTAATGTGCTTTTTAGGTCATTTTTTTTTTAAACACCAATGAGCTGTCTAACTCCAAAGCCCTTTAGTGGTAATTGCCCTTCTCCCTTATCATGACTGGCATTTGCACATAGCACTGACACATTGGTCCTTGTTGGCATTTGCCGATGAGGCAGAAGGGCAGTGTCATACACACTCATGCACCCAAGCACAAACGGACACACATTCGCTTGAGTTTGAAGGTGTGCACATTCATACACAGACACATACACACACACACACACACACACACAGGTGGCAGATAGCAGCACTGTACAGTATATAACAGAAAGAAATGACTTTCTTGTCATGCTCTTTGTGGTGTCTATGTGTGTGTATGTGTGTGAGGAGGAGAGACAGGGTCTTCTTGTTCCTGAGGCAATAGAGTTGGGAAGTATCGAAGTCAACAGTGAGCGTGCTCTGTAGGCCGCCCGGGCCATGGAACACTGATCTTTATGTCAGCTAAGAGAAATGGAATCACCCTTTTCTCTGTCAGCTATTGTGTGTGTGTGTGTGTGTGTGTTTGTGCATGACAAAAGCAACAAGGAGACAAGAAGACTCGGCCTTGCTTTGAACTCTGTCACTTTGTTATAAGTCACTGGTTTATGCTGTCTATATTCTCTCTCTGTTTGAGATCTTGCCATCTCTGCCTCTCATTGTGTTTTTCCCCTTTATCTGTTTCCCTGCTTTCCTCACTCCAACTGTCTTCCTTCTCTATAAATAAATTCCAGAAGTCTTATAGTACAGAAAAAGACTACTGGGTAAAAAAAAAATACACGCACAGGCGCGTTTAATATTCTTACAATAACAGACAGCAGGTGTTCGTGCAGACGTACAGCTCTCCCTCAAGGTCTATGCATGTGGTCTTGTTACAACCTGAAGCTTTAATCACCATTAAAAGGTGTTTGATCTCAAAACACATGGGAAGGATCAGAGCTCTGCAGCTCCTTCCACTTCCCAGGCATCAGCTTCTTGTGATCCTGACGCTGGGTGAGGCTCTATCTATCTATCTATCTATCTATCTATCTATCTATCTATCTATCTATCTATCTATCTATCTATCTATCTATCTATCTATCTATCTATCTATCTATCTATCTATCTTGTCCATCCATCCAATCTACTTACCCTCCCAATAATGGGACTATTTTCCTTGCTACAGCCCATTACCCTTTTGGCAGTTGGTGGGAACAGTTTAGTTCTCCTCCAGTGATTACAGTGACAGTTCTCTTTCATTATTCAGCAAAGCGTGGTCTCTTGTCACGGTGTCAGTGTGAACTCCGACTCCGTGACTTGACCTTAAACCCACCGGCTCCAACATGTGGCCGACATAAAGGATGTCAATATTCAGCCATTACGGAGACAGTCAATAATCCACATTTAAACCCAGATTGAGCAAAGTGGGGAAATTACCGCACTGATTCTCCTTTTCATTAAAATGCACAAGTTATTTTCAGTATAAGTTTCAACTAAACACGATCATTTCTTTAGACTTAATAACTTCTACTTAAGTTAATGTTTCAGTTTTTCTCCGTTGGTTTGGCTTATTTCTTGAATCAGAAATTACATTCTCAAAATAACATGGACAAACCTCCAAACCATTTGGCATTGTTCACAACAGAATTGAATTTCTCATTCATTTCATCAAATTGCAAATGTCTCAGCACATCTTTTCAGATGTATGGAAGTTACTTTATGTGTGTGAATACAAATGGTTACAATTTCCTTGGCAGTATGAGTACAATGTGTGATATTAAACCTGAGAGGCTGCTCTTACCGTGAGGTCCTATTTTTTTTTTTTCAGTTTTATACACAATTGTACTCTGTTAGCTAGACAAAAAAACTAGTACAGTAACTATTGTCAATGAAGGACTGGACTAAGACTGAGAGGTGGACATGAGGGATATTTCAGTAGAATCAAGATACACACCCAAAACCTTTTTCTCCATAAGTGTTTCATGTGTCTATTTCTGCTTTATTGTGTTTTTGATTATTTTTTATTTTTGTTCCTTTATCTATTTTCCCAGTTGTGTTCAATGTCATTTTCTGCTGCAATAACCTGATTTGCACACTGTGATCAATAATGTTTCATCTCATTTTGCATGCTAAAGTGTTAAAGATGTGTTAATAGGGACACATATTGGCTCAGCATAAGGTGTGTTTCCTGACTGCCTGTGTGGTGTTAAAAGTCAAGTCAATTTTATTCATAGAACACATTTAAAAATGACAATAGTTGACCAAAGTGCTTTACAAGAAAAACATTAAGTGCAAAAAACTTGAATAAATATTCAAACAAAACAGGAGAATATAAAGGAGAGAGAGAGGGAGAGAACATTAGAAACAGAAAGCAAATAATAAAGGATAAAGAATGGGGACCAGCGGATGGTGGGGTGTTATCATGATGCTGATGAATCATATGGCAAAGAGATTGGTTTTTAGCCAGGTTTGAATATATTGATGGAGGGTGCTGTTTGTTGCAAACAATTCCATAAGGTCGGACAAGTAAGATGTTTCACAAGCTTCTGTTCACTCACAAAATGCTGAAAATGAAGTGCCTTTTTGAAACTGCACATTAAAGGATATTTTCATTTGGCCACATAATAATGTCTATAATTTGATGATGCAGTGATAAGAGATATGGCTGGACAAGGTCTGCAGCAGATTCCATTAAAAATCAAGAGAAAATTCTGATTACAGTTTTGTTTTGTTATTTCATTCCATTTTTACTGTGTAACAAACCTTTTCCAAAGCCAACATTGTTAACCATCCATAAAAAATGACTTTCTGTCCTTTCCAACACATCCAGAAATGTCAATTAACAGCACTGTCCTTCATTTGAATATTTCTGATTATTATGCAGCTCCTGCTCTTACATATTCAAAACGGGGTTCTCAATCCAATTAAATGGGCAATGTGCTGTAAAGGCGTGGGCAAACATGATTGAAGGCAGAGCTTAGTATGACAAACAAGAGCAATCTGAGGGAGATGGAAAACCGCTTGCTGCGAAGTTAATGGAAGACTGTGTGATGATCACTATGGAGCAATGGGTGGAGGTGTGTGTGTGTGTGTGTGTGTGTGTGTGTGTGTGTGTGTGTGTGTGTGAGAGAGAGAGAGAGAGAGAGAGAGAGACAGACATAAAGAGACTACAAGGTAAGTGTGAATATGGGAAACAGAGAGCAATATAGAATTCTGGGTATAAGTTAAGAAGAGAAAATAAGTCTGACATCATGTTTGCGCATGCATTTGCTTGCAAAGACACGTCCATGCGCTTCTGTGTGTGTGTGCGTGCGCGTGTGTGTGTGTCAATCTGCCCTTTGCCTGTTTAGCTTCCAATGCTGCTGCTCTGTGTGTGGGTGAAAGAGATTCATATGGACCATATTTAATTTGAAATTCAGATACGCAAGCTACACAGAGAGAAAAAGCAGTAATTAAAGTAAATAACATTTTATTTAGGACACACTTAACAAACAATTTAAAGTCAGGGACAAAAAAGCAATTATGGTAACAGCAATGGTACGGCATGTTACGTTATCCAGAACAAATGTTATTTGGAGAGTATGTTTAATTGGCTTGTTTGGAAGAGCCAAGAGTCAGAGGTGCAGTCAATGTGTATTGTGCATGAAAGAATGGGAAGGAAAACTATATGTATCTTGAAGAAATATATTTCAAATATGAGTATGAGCAATGATCTTTTTGTGCCCATAATCACATGTGAGCGTCTTCATGTGCCCTTGGTTCAAAACCCAATCAGTGCCTTTAAAATCTGTGCTCCTGATGCTTCTTCTGTCAGACTATCTGTCTGATGAATGCCTCGGCGTCCCACCGGCTCGCTAAATATGCGCAGTGAAATGAGCTGAAACACGGGCCTTAATTAAAAAGTGGAGACCCACGAAGATGTGATTAAAGCAACGCTCAGCGGATTATAGTGACTAAAGCGTCTCTGAAGGCATAAAGAAAGAGAAAGAGAGAGGATAGAATGAGGGAGAGAGGAATGAGTGAGTGATTAAAGTGCCACTTTTTGTCTTTTTCCTTTCATGTTTTCCTCTGCCTTAACACCATAATGCCTCATTCAGAACAACTATTGGTTTTTCACTGACATTCACAGTTATGGCTTCAGGCCTCATGTAAAGCAACTTTCTGTAATTGTATAAATGAGATGTTGAACATACTGATCTCACAAAACTGTCTTTTAATCCTATATATCTATTGATCTAAGCAGCATACTGTACAGTCTAGTTTAAATAAGGATTAGTTCTCAATGTTAATGTTTATGAAATCCAGACAACAATAAAACAGAAATTCTCACCGACAGTGGACAGTTGCACACACACTGCCTGAGGAAGTTAAAGCATTTCTGTGACGGTGTGAGCTGCACTGTTGGGTAATTAACAGTGTACTATGTCCTTTTTATGTGAGCCAGAATTTAGACAGTAATGACTCAAGCCCTTTTATGCACCCTGCATTGTTAAGCAGCCATAATGATGCTGTTATTAATAATGTAAGGTTTATTATGAACAAATTCTCTCTTCTCTTCTCTTCTCTTCTCTTCTCTTCTCTTCTCTTCTCTTCTCTTCTCTTCTCTTCTCTTCTCTTCTCCCCTCTTCAAGTGTTGCATGTAAAACCATTAGCAAGTCACTATTTCTCACTGATTAAGCATATAATTATGTTGGGTCACAATGCTTCATTTTTAGACAAAGAAAGAAAGAGCTGACATATATGCAGTAAAACATGGCTGAAGAAAGACACATACCAACATTTACCATCTCAAAATCCGATCAGTTCTTTTTCAAATTTCCCCTCTGCCTTTTCTCTCCATCTGCCTCCCATTCTTCTTTCATCAACACTTTTCTCATCTTCTTTTGCACTCATTTCCCATCATGACCTAGAGTATGCATGCAAATTGCCTATGTGTTCATTCCAGCATCAGGTTCCTTAGTGTATGGATGTCAGTTCCCATATTAATCAAAACCTTTTGTGTGGTATCAGCATCCTAAGTGGATAGTGTTAGATAACACAGAGATAGGTAGACACTTCTTTCTGTAGATAATCTCTTTAACATCAGTGTGATTAAAGGCTGCATCTCATATCCATAAGATCCGTGATCCAGTTGCTCTTTTATCGAATCTGTCCTGGATGAGATTGGTGTAGGATGTTGAGTAGGAAGAAAGGGTTATGGGAGACTAAGAGGGTGGGGGAAGAATGAATGAATGAATTCTGGTTTATTAATAACAATGGCATTTTGGCTTTTCTTGCTCTCTGTTTTTGGGAAAGAGAGGGATGGAAAGAAAGGATGAGTCACAGAAAGTGTGAAAAAGAAATGAGAAGACGAGGATATTTTGATACTGGCAGCTATGATCATAATGACAAGAAGGTGGACTAGTGGAGAAAAATGAAATGAGGAAGGGAGAAAAGAAGAAGAAGTTCACAGAGGAAAAAAACAGGAAGGAACCACAAAGAAGAATTAATTAAATACAGACTCAAAGTTCATCCTGTAATTCTCTTGTGAGAAGTTAGAGGTTTTTAAAACTGTCTGTTTTATCTCATGTTTTATACTTAAGTCAATTTTAGTTAGAGGCAAAAGAAGAAAGACAGGAGAGAGCTGTTTCCTATCACACCATGATGATGCAGCGCAGTCTTATAACACCTCTGTCACACACTAACACAGGCCGTGCACTTATGTGCTGTCTTTTCATATTGGCCTTTCTCTTCATCCCATCTCATGACACAAATGCTATCCCTCACATGTGCTCATTACCTACTTCCCAACCCCCATATCGCCCACTGACGCTATCTGATTAACAACCTCTGCAGGGCTCCCTCACCCCTCCTTACCACCTCCACCTGCCTCCACTCGATCATACTACATCCCGTCCATCTCTGCTTTAATATTTACACATTCATTCTGTTGCTCATCCACAGCTGTATCGCACTTGAACAGACAGTGTGTACTGAAAGGTGACAGGCAGAACACCAGAAACAGGAAAAAGGGAAACGGGTGTGCATGGATTGTTTGCCTGGCATTATACCTTAATGCTGGGGATAACTTACATGACTATCACTGTGATCGCAAAGTTAACTGCAGTGTTGTTCAGTGTCTGCACTGAATGACCAGCACAGATTATCTTGCGCTGTGAGGGTTAAGGACTTCCACCTGGAGAGGTTATGAATCAAATGGCCATTGACACAAAGCATGAAGAAGATCAGCAACCATCAAGCTGAGCTCAGTGAGCGGAAGTAAAAAAATATAAATAGACAGACCCTGAGCCACCTTACGACTATGAAAATACCCCACCACCACCGAGTGACTCCATTAATGAATCTCACAGTGGAGTCATAGATAAACAAGTGTGTATACACTTCTGCTATCAAACCACAGTAGCAGCAGTTTGGTATACTTATGTTCTGTCTGTTATACCAGGGGTGTGGCCTTGGTCAGTATGTTTCTGAGCTATATCACCTAAACTGTATAAACTGTGTAAAACATGAAAACTGTGTAAAAAATATTGCTTTTGTCTGTTATTAAAGCCCCTACAAAGAACTTTCATTTTGTGTTGATTTTGGCGACCCCTGTGGACAAAAGTGGTAGTGTTTTGCCAGAATGAAGACTGAATTTTCATTTGTTTTCAATGTCTGGTGGCATTTCCCTGCTTCTTGTGCACCTGCAGCATATACACCTCTAATGGCTCCTCACCAACTCCCTGATGAGCAGATAAGAGCACATCAAATATGAGACCAGGTTCTCTATATCTGAGTCTAAATAAGAGTCCTTGAGCATCAACATTGAAAAGACGCCCCAAAGACTACCATTTCTCTTTATCTACCCAGTGGTCTTTGTGTCATTACACCAATTCCTGTCTGAGTCTTCCCTGTCAAATTTCTTGCTGGCTGGACATGAGGTCACATCCTCAGTTGCCATGGACACTTCCACTAAGGAACTCTTAGTGTCTCCCTGTAGCCTATTTACATGTCAGAAGAGGCATTTATAAATACACAGAGAACGGAGAGGGTATGATTACCTGATAACAGAGAGGAAGATAGTTATGTATAGTGCATAAATCATTTTTCAATACTTATGTTCAGTTCAACAGTCAGCATGTTCAAAATTCTATATACATCCTGTGTTATTGCAGTGGGTAGTGTTTATGCAATTACCACACTGATGAGTACGTTGCTGCTTGCTTACTGTCAATATACTCATTCATTTTTATCAGTATGATTGATTTTACTATGGATAACTTTCCCCTGAGTTGACCACATACAGTAGCTCAGTAGCTTTGAACATAGTTTAATCTAATGGTAAGTTAGTTAGTTAATGTTATAGGTCAGGGTTGTTCAAACACAATGGGGTCAAGTGAATATGTGACAAAACGAAACATTAACAAAATTTTTGAACACACATTCTGTTATGTTGATTTTCATGGTGAAGGCAACAACTGGCATGACCTTATGCTCCTTCATGACATCATCAAAGTATGCCTTTTGTTTTTGTTTTGATAGAGTGACTCCTGGCAAATGAAATTACATACTGTGTCTGTAGGGACTCTGCAGACATTGTGGTGACATGGGTTCTGAAAGTGCTTTTAGGTAATTTATGTTTTATGTGTGTCTCTTTGTACACAACCTTCAAACTACACTGCTGCTTAAACACAGCAGCAGCATTAAACCAACATCCATCTCTCCATTAGTGCACTCAAGTTCATCTGCAGAGCTGAAAGAGTTCATGAGAAATAGCATTGCTTTTTTCACACATGCTTTTTCTCTCCATGTGCTCATTGTCTGTCTTTTCACTTGCTGTCAGCACTATACTACAGTAACTCGCCTTAATAAAGCATTCATTAATTCCTTCATTAGAACTACACAGTGTGCTGCTTGCCTGACTTGTCACCTGCGTTGCTGTGAGAACATCCAGTGTTGAAAAGGTCAAGGTGCCATCGCTTCAGAGGAAGTGAGAGATTGAAGCTGTAATGTACAGACATAACTGTCATGGTGTGTCGTGGTATGTGTCAGAGTGACACACACCCTCTTCTCGTTCTCTCTCTGTGACTCTGCAGCTGGAGGTGTCGCCTTCACTGCAGATCTGAAGAAGACAGTGGTTTACACACTGGTTGATAAATAATTAGGCATTGTACATTGGCAGTCACCAGACAACTGGTGCTCCTGATGTCACTGTGTGTCTGTTCTTAGCTCCTCCAAGAGTGCCTCTTTTAGACTCTTTGATCACAACGTTTTAATAACTTATGTCTTTTCTTATATCAAATGCTGTTTTTTCTGTGCATGATGTTCTCCACAAGAGAGTGGACACTCTCCCCAAATGGATTACAATAATACTGTGTCACATTTTGTCTAAGTGTCTCATTGTGATACCAGTGCAAATACAATTACCACAGTTAGATGAAAGCTGTACATCTCAAAGACAGACGTGTCTGTTTTTCACAAGTCCAGAAAAACATCTGCATTTCACATACTCAGTCCCATAGTCCCAGTTTAATAAACCTTTCTCTGCACATAAAGAGCCGCTATAAAGTTTAAAGCACACAACTCGACAAGCTGGTTTTTAACTTAGGGCAAAGGCATGTTATGTTATCTCTTTGTTCTCGCTTACAGTACATAAACTCACACACAGTGCACGCTATTTCTCCCTCAACTACTGTCCCCTTGCTGATTTCCTCTGAAGTCAGCCTGGAGGTGGAGGAATAACAATCATAAAAATGTCATCACGCATTTGCTGTGGGGAGAGAGAACGAGACAGCGCAGGTATTTCTCTTCGGTAAAAAGGCTTTTGCGATGGTCAAGACAAGAAAGAAAACAATAATTGTCCAATTAATTTAGCAGCCTGACAGCCCTCAAGAGCTAGAAAAGGTGTAGTTTTGTTTTAGTCTAAAACCCTGTGTTGTATGTGTGTATGTGATTGAAACAGTGGAGGTGAGACTAAAAATACTTAGAGGCAGGAAGTTAGCAGGGGCATCAGTGCAGAGAGCAGTGAGAACACCACAGCGACGTGAAACCACCCGATGAGGTGTCTCACTCCCACGCGCATATACACACACAGCTGTGTGACACGCTGTCAATTACTTTTTTTCTCATAATGGAAGCCTGTTACCTTTCCTTGCTCATACTGTGACCTTGTTAAAACATAATGCAGCAGAGAAGATGAAATTCTTTTCTTTAAGATGTCCCACAAATCAAATGTATAAGGAGAGTATTTAAACAAACAAACAAAAATTGCACAGCTGCCTGCTTTATGAAAACAACACTCATAATGTAGAAGCTGATAATACTGCGTGAACTACAGAGAGAATACAACTGTTTTTGTTTCTTATAAACCAGACAAGAGGTGTGCGTTGACTTCTGTGACCTCTTGTTCAAAGAAATTAAAACATGTGACATGTCACAGGCACAATGTGCTACATTAGCTATGTTGCAATATTATATAACATAGCATTAGAGTTTATTCATCATTTCTTGGGCTGCGAACTCCATCCATCCATCTCATTGAGATTTCCATAATAAATTTTAGATGAGCGCATAATCTGCAGTTAGTCATTAGGCAATTAAAATTCAAGCTACAGAAAAATATATGGCGACTTCCATATGAGCTGATGATAACCTATTTTGCATGCGAGGAGATTTTCCACGAGTGCAAGCAGTTGAAACACAAAGATGTGTACTGGGTTCTCCATCTGCCTTTTTTATACTCAACAGAGTCAGGAGAGTCTGGTAGGAAAAGAGCAACATAATCTCCTTCTCCTATAAAAGGCCCACTTTTGGGAGAGAGGGGCCAGATGTGTTGAGCAGTGTGAGTGATCAGCCTACAAGACTCATCTGGCTTCGGAGGATAAAATTACACAGTGGTTAAAAAATCAGCTGTGTCGAGTCGCACTTAACCATGAAGGAAACTGCAGAGATGCTTTTTTACCTGAGGTGTTAGTATGTGGATTTAACACTTAAGATGCAAACATCAAGAAAACATTAAATATCCAGTTCTTTTGCATGCCATAGTTCCTGTGTGTACACAAGGTGCTCAGCTGTGATTCGAGATGAAGAAAGGGGGTGAAAGTGTGGAATGACCTGGAGGAAAACTAGGATTGGAAAGGAGAGGAGGAGAGTTCAGAGCTTTCATGAGTGAAACTATTCCTCTTTCCTTCATACATCTCACTCTCCATCTCTCTTATTTCACTCCAGCTGTCCCTCCTACCCTCCTTCATCCTTGCTTCCTGCCTGGCTGGCTGGCTGGCGGTACTATAAATAAATTGAGCTAGATGTATGATCAGAAATGAATTTATCTGCCTGACGTGCTCCCCGCGACAATTTCCAGGGCAATATGTAACTGTTTGAAGTCTGAGGCGGCGCGAGGTGGTGGCTAACACAATCTTATCAAACCAGAGAGGGCTGGCTGGTGAATCTAAGCATGCCTCCCCAGTCTGTTTGATATTATTCACTCTCATGGCTTCAAGAGCTTCATCACCGTGCCAGAAATACTGAGTAACTGGGTAAAACCTGTTTCTGTATCTGTCTCTGCCTTTGCACACAGACGTTCTTATGCTGAAACACATAAATACACATGTTTGCATGTCTTGCCCTGTTTGAACACAAACACACACACATACACAATAAAATGGACTCACAAAGTCCCGGATCCCCGTACATAATGTATACTTTTTAGGAACTCACTTGTCTATTAAACCTCCTACTACAGGCAAGCACAGACAGAACTGGACTGGACGCACAATCACAGACATACTGCCTGTCAACCTCCTGCAGCCACAGTCACACACACACAGTCACACACACACATATTGGATTGATCCCAGCGTCTGCCATCTGCGTGTGTTTGTATGTTGGCCTATTGTACCAGGGAATGTGTTATATTAATGTGTGAAAGAGAATGAATGGGTGTTGAAATGAGTCTTTTGATATTTGGAAAGTACAGAAGGTCAGGCTGTTACATGCTGTCAGGGCCAATGTTATTTCTTTGAAGAAAGTTTAGACTGAAGTTTGTACTCAAAGTCCAAATCACTGGGAGCTTTGAAAGCCATACTGTTTTTATAAATTTATTTTGATGTGAGTTCCACGTGGAAAGGCAGAAAACCACATTACCTGTACAATACGGTAATTCTTGTTGAATTGATGTTGTTGTTCCTTCCTTGGATCAAAAGTATTGGCAGTGAGAGGCTGACATTTTCCAGTACAGTTTGGTTTTGTACTTTCACAAGGAAGGCAATGAATGGTCAGAAACTTTTAAAGCAACAATGATTTTCCTCATGGAAGGTCCCATGGATTTATACACACTAATTCATCTTCTGAATAGCGCATTAAATTAATACATTTTAGACTGTATCGAGGGGAAATGTGAATATATAGGTTTCAGAAATGCAGAACTCAAAGTAAACTGATTAAAAGGTGATGGACATAATGTAGACACATCTGCATCTATAATGTAGGTTGATGTTCAATGCTCATTTCATTTCATTCTTGTGTCTAGATATTTTCTCTATTCTGGGTCTCAAATGATATGGTTACTGTCCTAAAATAGAGTATAAAAAGATATTGGAAACCAAGGCTTCATAGATGTCTGAGGCTTGAGCTGTGTTAAATGGGTGAATGAAAACTGGCTGGGATGTTTGATGGGAATATCTCACATTGTAAAGCAAAATAGCTCCCTTTAATTAAATGTTTTGCCTATGCACTGTGCAGAAGGTTTCAATTTGAAGTACTGCAAACACAAGCTTGTGTCTGACAATGTTAAGACCTTTGCAATTCTTTCAATGGCTTCAGAGCACAGGTGCATTTTCTAATGATTTTTAGATCAAAGCTCTACATGTACAAACTCAGGCAGCAGAGCCCACACCAGGATGCTTTCTGTATCTTACCATAGATTAGATATCATCCTCTGTGAACTGTTTCCTTGTTTGCAAAAAGTTTATTTTATTTTATTTCAACAGGCAGACTTTTTTTTTTTTTTACAAGTGTACCTTGTGCTGGGGCATGCAAACTTCAAGTTAGGAGCTAGTTTCTGAGTCTTACAGTATAAAAGTGTTGCTATACTACACATTTTCCAGCAGAAAGTGGAGTGGGTGGAGGCCATTCTCGGTAATTCTTCTGCATTGTCAATGGCATTAAAAAGCTCAGTGTTATATAATGGGCCTTGTAAAACGCAAAGGTGAATTCAAGCCATCTGACTGGTTCTTGACTGTGGTATAATTAGCGTATAACCATAGACTGTATAACACAGCTGCGCCTGTTAACATGTCACTCCGCGTCAACAACAAGCCCTAGGGTATGTCTGTTTGCTGCAGTTGGTAAACACAACATGCAAACTGGGCCCCTTGTTTCGGGCTCAACTGTGCACGCCTCCTGCTCCTGACAGCAGCGGCAGTTGACAGGACTGCAAAAAAAAGTCCGAGTGAAGCGCTGGCCGTCGCCAGGGCTATCATAGACTGTATATAAAAAGGGCTGTGCTGCAACAGTAGGAAGGACGTCGCGGTGAGCACGGAAGCGGCTACTAGCGACGGATGCTAGCCCCCACCGCTAACGGCAAGCTAGCGATGCTAGCGGCGGGTGCTGGTGACGAGCTTGCGCGTGCTAGCGGTGGTGGCTAGCGCCCTGGCTAGGTGGGGGCCCACTCATGCTGTACGCCCAACTTCACCTTTGTTCAACTAGTTGGACATTTTGTCCAACTAGTTGAACAAAGACTTTTACTAGTCACTCTTTTTCAGCAACAGCACCTTAAGGTTGCTGTAGGTGCCACTAGTGCAGCTCCTGGCTTAATTAGTAAGGCATGTTAGAACTAGTTTGACAAAAGTGTCACTAGTTGCTGAAAAAGAGTGACTAGTGAGAGTCTTTGTTCAGCTAATTGGACAGAATGTCTAATGTGACCAGATGTCCAACTAGTGCTGACCAAGACCGAACTAGTGAAGGACAACGACACCTGATATCAAGGATATGGAATAAATGCTAAAATGGCCTACACTTTGGTCACTTGATGGACTATATTGGATCTGATATGCTGCCTCCTCATCCTTTGATCTCATCATATAGTAGCTGTTAGAAGTTGCTTCACAATGAAACACAACTATGGTTCGTAATAATTATCTAATTTTTTACATTCTCGATTTATAGCATGGAAAAATAATGGAAAAAGAAAATGAGCATGACATGACTTGACATGTTCTTCAGGCTTCTTGTGATTTGAAGAAGGAGATCTTCGGGTCAAAATGCTTAAATGACCATTTTCATACCTCACCATTGATCTTTCACAGAACATGAGAGTGAACTCTAGCCTTGTACCACATTTCTTTGGTACAAAGTCATTTTGACATGTTTTCATCTTATGGCACATAAAGCAGAACATCAAAGAGCATAATTTCGATTGAAAAAAAATCTTTGCAACATTTGTTCCCTTTTTTCACATACAGAGGAAATACAGAATTCAAATATGCACTGGACAATTATGCCATTTATCCATCTTGCTGCATGAAGGAAAGGAAAGGTTTTCATGGTAGCCAACATGTCTCTGGCCTTCCCTTGGGGTTAATTTACTTCTACTAAGAAGATGGAACATGTTTTATGCCTATCTATAATGGCTATGTGTTTAAATGTGCGATTTCACACATTAAGATCCATACATTTTGTCCAGGCAGGACATACCATGTGGAACAAGAGAATTGCACATTATGGTGCAAATGCTTTTCAAGCAGAGAAATTAATTTGAATGCTACGTAGCCTACTTTCTAGAACAAGCTTTTGAATACTAGCCTTCCACACATGATCCCTGAGGACACTGACCTGGGCAGCTGCAATAAATTTAGGGTGCAATATTACACATATGCACAGATCGTTGCTACAGTAACAATAATTGTGTCCACATTTATGTTTTATGTTTGGAGTTGCAGTGTGTGGTTATCTGGGAGCTATGCACAATCAGAGTTTTCACTTCCAGCTTGCTCTAAATAATTCTTTATCAGGGACAAACAAGTGACTTCTTGGGGGCACTAAAGTGGTGGCTGTAAGGGGAAAGTCAAGTTTTTTCACTTCCTTTTTTTTAAATTTGAAATAAAGGAGTGGATAGCAGTAGCACAAGTTATCATCCAGCAAATGGCACACATGCAACAACTTGTCACCACACTCAACACTTTGTGATAAATCTCAGCAAGGCTACAGGGCTACACACACTGCGGCCTGGCCACACTGATATCAAGATACAACATAGTATCTCTGAAATAATTTGACACTAAAGTCAAAGCATTACGGTTGACTGGTGTAGTTGTTTCTCTTTCCTGTATTGCTCTTTTCCTCAGCAAGGTACCAAACTGCAAATTGATATGTATGTAAATATATATATATGTGATCCCTGAAGACATATCAGTATATACATATAGGACATATTGTTCTTGTTCTAATCCCAAAAGATAGACAGCTATGTCCACTCACTCACTCACTCACTCACTCACTCACTCACTCACTCACTCACTCACTAAACACACTCACTCACTTGTCACTCACTCACTCATAAACACACACACATAGTTG
>OMNW01034760.1:18693-41036 GCA_900303245.1 Selene dorsalis | reverse complement strand
AGTTGTTCAACCAACACTTCTATTTCACAGTCTGTGAAATGGTGCTTCTTCTTTCTTGCTTCCACAGTTTCTCCTCAATTTAAATCCTGGCCTTTTATATGCAAAACAAGCAACTGGGGGTGTGTCAGAAGCCATCTATGGTGAATCGTGGGCTTGGTCAGAAGACTCATGCACGCGCGTACAATTTCAGGATTACTGAGATGTATGAGGGAAAAAAAAAACTGGGAAAATACGTATGTGGGGTTTTATACATTTGACGAAAGGATTGCGTATGCACGTTTCCTGTTTTGTGCGTACACAGATTTCTACACCTAAATATACACAGAGATTTATACATTTGGCCCCAGGTCTTGGGAGGTGAGCAATATAAGAGCAAGAGCTTAGCAACACAGAGCAATACACAACATCAGCCTCATCTTGGATGAAGGTCACATAACCAGAAGCAGAGGGAGAAGATATTATTTCATAATGTAGGTATAGCAAGGCAAGGTAGGTTAAGCTATATTGCATCTTCATTCATCTTTAAAAGCATGAGTGACGGAAAGTGTTAACTCATCTGATCTGTTCCTCTCCCATCAAAGCAGCCTGTTGAAGCTAACCATATCGTGAAGATAACTGAATCTGATGGGAATCTACTAGAAAGTGTTGTGTGGTAAAGTGGATAGTGAAAAACTGAGGGAGTTGGGTGGAGTTCATCCTTCTCAAGGCATGAAATAAGGTTGAATGCTTGGTGGGGGAGGAGGGTGGGGGGGCTGTCACACTGGAATGATTGTCTCTTTGTTCCTCCCTCACTTGTTCTTTGTATCTAGACGAGAAAGACGGGTATTTTGTCTTTCTTATGTCTGTGCTTGTGACAGGTGTGCTTGTGTAGGGCTTTGGTGCCCAGTTTGTCTGAGGGTGATTGGTACAGCTAGATGATTTCTAACACAGATGCAAAGATTCCATAATCTCCTGTCAGTGATGACCAAGGTGAAACATCTTTAGCCCAAAATATAAAACCTTGGAGCACACCTTTTTTTTTTTTTAAACTGTGAGCGTGATGCTTGAAAGCCTTACCACGATGTGATGAAAGAGGAGTTCCCACGACTGACTCAGCTTCTGGTTGTACACCATGTCAAAGAAGTCATAGATGAAGTAACCTGTGGGGACAGGCAGCGTGTCATTTTTAGGTTCAGTAGACTAATTCATCATTCAACCAAAACACAACAGATTCTTTTGACAAAAGCAACCTCAAGTTTATCAAGTGTGTCAGTTTCCTGCTTCCATGACGACACCAATGGCAACCAAGATGCATCTCGGAGAGGGGCTATTCATATCCACCACCCCCTACCCTTCCCTGCCACTGGTGGTATCCATGGTGACAGCCTTTGAGAATGCTGGAAAAATAATGAAGTGTTGACGATAGTGGATGGAGGGGTGCAGTGTAGCTCAGTTCTTTGGTGAGGCAGAAATTAACTCCCCCATTATGTTGGAAATTTGATACCAGAACCCTTTTGTTGATGACATGTTTGGGTTCATCTCACCATAGGCAATTGTACATACCACTGACCCAAATAAATATCACATGATTGCTATTAAGCATTTGATTGGTTTATTTTCATACTGTAGTCTCCATAATAGCCCATATTGTTTCAAGAGCACTGACAATGGATGTGTTGAAAATCCTACTCAATGCAGTCTTGTCAACAATGGCTTTTTATCACAAGAGATTTGGTTCGGGTCAAGTTTTGCCATGAACGGCCAAAAGCACGTAACGATAATTAATTACTATCAATTAATACTGTCTCTGACATAACTATATTCAAAACACAGATGTAAAAATGAAGAATGATTAAGTGACACAGAGAGAAAACTGATGTTGCTTTAAAAACATTAACAAAGATTATTTCTCCCTGTATTCTGACACATGATACCAATGTGGAACCTTGGCTCAGGACAGGTGATGTCTAGAAACAAATCAAACACAGCTTGACTATTACCCACCACCTGTATAAGTCTGTCAATGCTAGAAAAGTAGGTATTAAGTGATGCATGTTCTTCAGTGAGACTCAGTGGCATGTTTACATGAACAGGGAATTCCTGTCTCAAACCAGTCAAACGACCAGATTTGATACATGACTCCAGTGGAATAACCTGAAGTAACCTGCTTAAGCATGAGAAACAAAATTAAGACACCTGGCTTAGTCCGATACCAGCCATGTAACCGTCTTAATGGATGTTTTGTTTTTTGTGGTTTTGTCAAAACTTGACCTGCACAACATCATCTGTTTTTTCCCTCTTCTTTCTTCTTCCTCTTCTGCTTTATCAACAAAATATGCAGATCAATCAATACTTATCATAACTACTAACAAGAGTTTTTTCTGTATTGGAGGCAACATATTATGCCACTTTATGGGTAAGCACCCTGAGTGGAGAGAATTGTTCTTTAAAATGGTTGTTGGTCACAACATGAGTGTTGTTCTGGAAACTTCACCCAGCAAGTGAACAATCATTGATGGTATGTCACAGCGAGGTTTGCAGTGTGGTATCCTAGCAAGGGCTGAATGTAGAAATGCGGTGTGCAACGCTTCCCTCTAAAATTTCTGAGGCCCAAGAAGAATCATGCCACATTCCTGGTGGGAGGGCTTCTGAGACGCACTAGACTTGGATTTGCATAGAAGACACTCTTTTCCATTAACACTGGCATCTGACATGGATTGCTTGCATAAATCAACTGACTTTTTGCGCAGTTACTGACTTAGTGATGATGTCACATGGCTACACAGGGTTACGCCTGGTGCCTGGGACCGATCATAGAGCCCCCCATTGATCTTAACAAACTAACACTATTCCTTGCTTTGCCAGCGTCCAGGGCAGGACTCCCTGAAAGAATGTCAAACATCTCAGGAATCCTTGGGGAGCTCTTGCTGCATGGCACACATCCAATAAATTTGCGGATTTAAGATCTCACACGTGCCTGTAGATGCTCTTGAATACTTTAAGAGTAAATGAGAAAAAAGTAAAAACAGGGCGATTTTTACAAATGTGTGGTAACATGCGCTCCTAGGTTTAGGATATTATAAGGAAATCAAGCAAAATCTAATTCATGCTGCACTCTAATTTAGACTGTAGTTTACATTATGGATTCCAGGTAAAAACAAAGTGAACTTAAGTGAGGGCAAAAGGAATACAGGCTAAATACACTCAAACACTGCCCTATATTTAGATTTATAAGTGTTGAATGGTAAATACTACTTCAGTGATGTTACAGGAATCAGCAACATATTAGCTGCTCACTGAGTTCAGAGTGTAAAATGCCTGTGGACCATCCCTGTCCCATTCTAACAGATAAAATGCGTTACATATTTGCTCCAGGTTCACTTTCTCAGCAAACCCATTCAGATGCAGATACAATTTATAATTGAGCCGTGACCACTAAAAAGGGCTACTTACCAATTGAAAATGACACCAAAGCATGAGAAAACACAGAGTGTGTTTCTATCAAGTCTTCAGCCATCTGTGGGTGAAGGAAAAAGCTGAAAAGACAAACGTGGTAGTTTAGATGAGGTACTGTAAAGAAACAAAAACAACAACAAAAACTGTATCTACATTACAAAGTTTTGTTTTTTTTGGTTGTAAAGCCTTCCAGGATTACATGTTCAAATCTACTCTGGCATTATAACAAAGTGGAGCAAAGTCAGAAATAAAATGAGGTCGTAAATCAAACTTTGAATACAACCGCGGGAAACGCCAATACCCATTAGTGAACACATGCTTGCAAGATGAACATGTTTAAATCGATCATTTTTCGACCATACGTCAGTTTCATTTACAAAATCTCAACAAAACTTTTTTTTTAAAAATAGGGTTTAACTTACCAAAGCACAGCCCATATCGCAGTGATAAAACTGTGCACGACGGATGTAGAGATATTTCTCCACTTCCATGTATTCCTGCAGGCAGATTCAGGCATGGGGAGTTTGGTGACCCCAGCGTTGACAAGTCTGAAAACCCCAATGGAACCTCCCGTCGTTAAAATCACTGAACTCAACTCCATAGCTGCTGTGTTTGTCTCGTACGTGAAGACTTCTCAGGCCACACTTGTCCCCAGTGTGAGCGATGCACAAACGTAGCGGAGCCTACGACTGCGGCCCAGACAGACGGACGAAACGTGGGCTACTTGTTTTGCGACGACCGAGACAATCACGCCGACAAACCGGTGTATTCCCAATCATGAACGATGTGTCGTCACTCAAAGATGCACTTGCAATGCAGAAAATCAATGTTCGGCTGTTGTCCAGAGAGAAAAGGCGTTGACAAAACTGTCAAATGATTTACCTTAAACTTGGACTTTTTGACTGTGTTTTTCTGTTAACACGTTTCAAAAAGCTGTGTGGTCACAGGTGGAAGAGATGACGCCCCGTTTGCCGTTGTGAAACCGGTCTGTTGTAAAACCTCATCCCTCGCTTGTGTAACTTTGGACATCAACAGAAACCAAACAACGGCTTCTCTCCGCCCTACTACAAAGGGGCGCGGCCAGGAGCACGTTTCATATTCTGTGACGTTCAAGGGCTGTCGGAAACGTTCATAGATTCACAGATTCACAGATTAAAAACACATCATTAACCACACCAATACTACACAGTGCATTCTAAAATATACAGATATTTGACAGTTGAATAGTATTTTGATAGTTATACATAGTACGTAGTTTGATTTTGAAAAGCTGTGTGAACATTTGGAAATGTATCAATTTTTATGAAGACTCCACATGTACATACCCCGAAGGACTGATTATGGTACTCTGGTTCGACAGCATTTATTCCAGTATTCTGGTACTTCAACCGAACATGAAAACTTTATGAATGTTTTACTTCTTACTGTGGAAGTGAACAAAGCAGTGTTGTCCTCATTTAAGTCACAGCATTAACATGGACTTAAAGGATACAGCACCATCTTCTGGTTAAGGGCCCTGAGGCATCATTGGTACAATGCAATTCCATTGTTGAAATTCTCAGTCATGGTGTTGAGTACACGCCCCCCTCTATAGCGATATGTCTTCTATCATTAATTATCATAGACAATAATATGAACACCTTTAGGATTTACTTCTCTGTACAAGTAGTATTTTACTGATAATGTTACATTTTCTCCTCTGAAAATAAACGTAGATCGTCATTTAAAACACAAATAATCAATATAAAGACCTTAAAATTTGCACAAGTACTAGAGCAGATATGGCTCCATCGTTACATTGAACCCAGTTCAGTCAAGTTTTTGTTTTAATAGGAGGGTCATTCCAAAATTGGAAGACAATTTATGGACCAAAACACCTAAGAATTTGACGATTTATTTGATCATTTTCTGCATTACATTTAAAAAATACAGGTAATCATCAAATAATTATGTCTGTCCAGCTCAGGAATCAAAGGTACACTTTTTATTAGATGTTTTATATATTGTGTGCCATGATTGGTGCATCTGCTAATGTTAGCTGTCCAGCAAAAAAAGATTCTAGCTGTGAAATGTAATGTTACTGAAAGTTTGAGAACAAACTTAGTTACCTAAAGAAACAAAGAAAACTTTGAAAATAATTTGCCTTATTCTGATAATATGAGTAAGAGGGTTGCATTGGCTAGAGTGACACACTCAGTCAAGACTGATGAAACTTGAAAAATATGAAAAAAAGAGGACAGGACTTACCTTTGCTCTACCCATTCTATTAGTAAACTGCTTGATGATGCTAATTCTTTTGTGTCATGTGACCTATGCATGTGACTCACACTTCTCCTCGTGGTTGCGTGGATGTTGTGGTACACAACTTCAGTACAAAAATTACTATTATTTAAAATATGTTTATGATTAAACTAGGTGTTTTAATACTTACAAAGGACATATATCAACAAAATCATACAAAAAACAAAGATTTTAAACTTATTGTAACTGCTGTATTTGACATGCATGTTGGTCATCAAGGGTGGGACAGGAGAAAAATGCCATTTTAGGGGGTGCTTAGAATTATTTAGTATTTTAAATAATATTTTGGAACCAGTTTTGTACAACTTTAGGTCTATGTATATTTTGTCTCAGAACAATTATAATTTTAACCACAAATGCAAGTTTTGGAATTTCATGTATGATTTATTTGAAAATTAATGAGTGGGACATAAAATGTCCTCCAATTCTGGAATGCCCTAGGAGGCTCTTCGAAATTCACTCCTGGTTGTTTAACTAAGTTGTTTAGTTGTAATTCATGATGAACATTTTATCGTTTTCAAAAAAAGACACAAAAATTGCTCTTCTGAAAAGTAAAACAAAGCTTACGTTAGGTGTATCCCCCGTCAGGGTCTTTGACTGCTGTCAGTGCCTGTGGCTAATCTCCATCCCCGGCCTCACTGTGTCGGTCTCTTACATCTACCCGATGACGCATGCTGGTGGGAGGAGCAACGGAATCCAAAACTCAGCTGCTGGTCACGCGGACGGTTTTCCTACTGTGCTCGTTGTTGCTCGAACAACGTTTGACTGTCTCTACGTGTGATGCTGCTGCTGAGGAGGATTGTATGATCTCCGGTAAACAGAAGGAAAACAGGTGAGTTCACCGGGCTCTGATATTTCGCCGTTACATGCAGAGTTCATATATAATAGCTAACTTATGGTGCTTTCCACATCGACATAGCCTACAGTCTCTCATCTTCATTCTTCATTGCAACACTGTGATATCTGATTTCGATATTGAAGGTTTCTCTACTGTCAACGAAAACCATAGGATGTAATAAATACAATTGTAGGCAAATACAGCGCTGTGCAAAACCTTATAGGCCAAACTACTGTACATTTAATAAACTAAATGACGCTCGTCTCCCACCTGCACCATGCAACCCAAAGCCAGTTGTAATCCAAGCCAGTCAGCGAGATTTCATAAAACAATAATGTATTATGTAGCTAACTAGATTTCTCTTGCTGTCTTGTTGTGAAAGTATGAATCAGAGCCAAGAACCAGGTCAAAGTGAAGAGCAGGATGAGGTGACTGGACTAGTTTGTCAGGAGGAACAACTGAAAGATGGGCAGTAAGTGACCAGGCTTCCTCTCACTCAAAATACAAAATGATAAATATTTAATGATATCTTAATTTAACTTTTGAATGATATCTGTTTTAGGTATTCTGTGTATACCTAAACAAAAAAAATATATCCTCATTTATCCTGTTTGTATTTGAGAGCTACATTTCACCAGTTTTTCCCCTTTATCTTCTGTGCCCTGTTTTGTGTTTATTGAGGATGAAAGAAGTAACTGTAGGGGAACAGAAGGTGTTGCTTGTTCGTACTCATGGTCAGTACAGTGCTATTGGAAGCCAGTGCTCTCATTACAATGCTCCTCTTGTCAAAGGTAAGCCCATTACAATGTGTAAGAGCATCTGCATAAAGAAAATGTTTTTGCGTTGAATCCAAGTCACATTAATGCATGCCCTCTGGTAATTCAGGAGCACTGGTTGGTGACAGAGTCAGATGTCCCTTCCATGGTGCCTGCTTTAATGTCAAAACTGGAGATATTGAAGAGTATCCAGGTCTTGACTGCCTGCCCAGCCATAAGGTGAAAGTTTCTTCACTGCTCTTAAGCAGGAACAAATACAGAAGAGAGTTAAAAATGTGTGAGGGTTTATTCGTACAAATTAGTGGATCAATTTCTTCTTGTTTAATGTGATTTATAGACTCAGACTTACTGAATGAACATGGACAGTTTGACAGAAGTGGAGAGAAGCTCACACTCCAGCTTTAATCAACATTCTGTTCCTGTAACAAATGGTAAATTATTTAATGTTGTCTTTAACAGGTCAAAGTTGAGGATGGTAAGGTGTATGTCTCTGTCAAGACTAAGGTAAGAGACACAAAGTTACACTCAAAACAGCCACAATTTTGTTTCCTTTTGTTTTGTGATAAAATACACAGTCTTGAACAGTCGGTTGTTTTTTGTGTTCAGCTAACCAAGCGGGTGAAGGAGATGTGCAGCTTGGAACCAGACATTAAAGACACAGTTCTGCTGGTAGGAGGAGGTAAGGATTGTATGTCACAAATACAGGAACCTTTACCTAAGACTGTAATGCGGCAGGTTATTAGGTCATCCATGGTCATTTCATTCAAAATGATAAGCAGGTTGGATGTACAGCGCTGTATTCAGCCTATGAATTTATCTGTTTACCATATTTTTAGTACATAAAGCACTGTCCCCTTTGGAAATTTTAACACTCAGTATGGATTTTGATTTTAGGCCCTGCCTCCCTGGTATGTGCTGAGACACTGAGACAGAACTGTTATCAAGGTCGAATCATCATGGTCACCAAAGACACCCTTCCTCCATTTGACAAACCCAAACTGAGTAAGGTAAGAACTTGACCATTATGGAAAGGTAACCTGTATCACTATCTATTCAAGTGTTGATTGCCCTATATTGAGATGTTACTTTATGGCCTTTCCTCCTCTCAGGCTCTGAACCTGGACAGCAGCAGCATCCTCCTTCGCTCAAGTGAATTTTATCAACAATATGGAATAGAGGTGTGGACACAGAGGGAGGTGAGATGCAACAGGCACAATCTATTGATGATGTACTCTCATCAATTTTAGGAAAATCCAATCATCTGTAGTCTTTTTTTAAGAAATGTGTTTTGTATTGCAGGTGGTGTCTGTAAATCCAGCTGAGAAGGTGGTAAAGTTGAATGATGGCATTTTGCAGCATTATGACCAGCTTCTCATTTCAACTGGCTGTAGGTTAGTCGTTGGAAGCTCTGAAAAACATGTGGAACTGCTTCTTTCATGTTATAGTAGCATTATAAAAGTCCTTATTTGTTCACAGAGCGCGGCCACTCAGCTGTCCTGGTAGTGACCTGCAAGGAGTAAAGTTACTGCAGAGTTATGAGGACTCCAAAAAGATTCACGACTCCTGTCTTGGCCAAAAGGCTGTCATCATTGGGACCTCCTTCATAGGTTATCTAATTTGATTTCTTGACATGACATGAAATTGGTCCTGTTCATTTTGCAAATGTGAGCTTATTGGTGTCTGTTTTCCTCTTGATTATTGGGTTGGGTTATTACCTCATTCATAGCCCTTTGTCTCTCACTATTAAAAATGCAGTTTACTGTAAATACTTGACAGTGCAAGATAAAGCTTCTTTATGACACATCACTTCTATTGCGTACCAAATTGCAGGCTGCTTAAGTGTTTCCTTCCTTCACAACTATTAAACACAATAGGTATGGAGTTAGCATCCTACTTGTCAGACAAAGCTGCCAGTGTGGCCGTGGTGGGCACTACCAGTTACCCATATGAGCGATCTCTCGGCCCAGAGATTGGCAAAATGACAATGCAAGTAAGTACTTAAGAGGGGACTAATCTGTCACTGTCAGAACTCATTGTTTCCTAATTCAGCATCATAACAGGGCAGAATAGGTGCTAGAAAACACAAAGGTGTGACATTCACAGGGAATACTTGTCACATGTTGAAAAGTCAAGGGTATCAATTTGACTGAATTTTTATTTTCCTTTCATACTCAACTCTGATGTGATCTTCCAAATTTCCAGCTACTCGAATTCATTCCCCCCTTTCATGATTCTGAATTTGGGAATAATCGGATGAGATTCACATGGACTTCTTGTTGTTGAATGTTCAATCACATTTATCTCCCCAAAGATGTTGGAGGAACAAACTGTGAAGTTTTACATGAACGACAGAATCATTGAGATCAAAGGGAAGAACAGCAAGGTAACTCCACTGTTTTTCCACTAGCGTAGCCTTTGTCATAGTGGGTGTTACTAAAAATTTCTCCTTTGTGCATATATTGTGCATATAAACCGTGACAGCATGACAGTGAACACACATGTAGTTTTTTTTTTTTTTACTGTGACATTTCAAAATGTCCTCTATTGTGATGTTTTAGTCCTGGTGGATGTTCTCTTCTGGTTTTTCAGGTGAAGGAGGTAGTGCTAGACAGTGGAACAGTCCTAGAAGCTGATGTGGTGATTGCTGGAATTGGTAAGGGTATTCTAATTCAAGGGTGTTGGCTTATACACTATTGTCAATAATATCACAGAACACATTTCTTTATTCAAATCTATTTTAACATTCTGACATTTTGATACTTGGACTGGCTTTGGACCTGGCTTTATTACTTGTCTTTCACATTCAGACTGTCTCCTGAACACAAATATCTGTCTCTCAGGTGTAATCCCCAACTCAGACCTCTTGGCAGGAAGCCAGGTGGAGTTGAATTCAGGGAAAGCTGTGATTGTTGACAAGGTAACACATTCTCATTAGAGGACATAGGCTAGTGTTTGTTTGAGTGTTTCCCCCCCCCAAAACATGAATATAGTATATTTTCTGAATCCCTTAGCTGTAACCATGTGACTAATTGAATATTGGTGAATATAATGTATATGTCTTTGTAAGCTAAGACTAACATGGAGGCTCATGCTGTAAACTCGGTACCCTTTCTAACAGTTCATGAGGACCAATGTAACAGACATTTTCAGTGCCGGAGATGTAACCTCCTTCCCTCTGGCCATTCGTGGAGATGAGAGAGTTAACATTGGTCATTGGCAAATGTCACAAGCTCAAGGTAAGAGACTCAAGTCAAAGAAGCAAAGGGTGATATTATGAGCCTTGGTTTGATTTTGATGAAGCTAGGTTCAACCTCTCACGACGCTAGTCTCTTTTTTCTTGTTACAGGGAGAGTAGCTGCACTGAACATGCTAAATAAACCAACCAAACTTGAGTCTGTTCCTTTCTTCTGGACTGTGTTACTCGGGAAGAGTATCAGATACACAGGTTGAGTATTACCTCCATTTACACGAGAGCATTTGTGGAGAAAATGTCATCTGGTGCTGTGGTGGTATTGATTCTCATTACCTCTTTTCATTTCCTTATGCTAGGCTATGGGGAAGGATACACAGAAATTATATTCAAAGGCAAAGTAGAAGAGAGGAAATTCCTGGCATTTTACATAAAGTGAGCCGCTGTGGAATTACTTAACTTACTTACTGGTGATTGTGACTGTGTTAAAGTCCTAAACTTTCTGATTTGTCTACAGGGATGAGGTGGTGGTAGCTGCAGCCAGTCTGATGTTTGATCCTGCTGTGGCTCGTCTTGCAGAACTGATGGCTACTGGCCACATTTTGAAAAAGGCACAGGCTCAGTGAGTGATATCCTGAATTCACACAAATAGAGATTAGGGGTTAGCAATTCAGATGTAGAGATTTAGAAGCCAACTCAATAAGACTGTGTTAAAAATGTACTGATTACATACAGTGGGTTCAGCTTCAGCTGTTACACCTGCATTATTTAAATTTACTTGGCTACATCAGGGCAGCAGAAACAAGTTGTGAACACTGACATGTGATTGCCTTTTAGGCTGATATGGAAAGCTGCTTCCCTACAGACCTAAAAGTTAAGGAGCAACATTGCATTCAATCAGAGCTGTGTTAGTGCCCATTTGCTGAATTTAATATTCACTTAAACTGTGGTTGTAGCTTCTAATGCTGCCTTATATTATCAGGTAGCTACTTTATCTGTATACTGTTTGCTGGGCAGCTGTAAAACAATTACGGTTGATAATTCTCAGTAGGGCCTTCACTGTAAGCACCACTGTGAACTCTTCACATAAAATGACCTGCTCCAAAATCAGACCAGATAGAAGGACATCATGTTCACGCAAATATGGTACAGGTTTGAGTTGCGGGGTTACCTTATCTTCCATGTAAACATCATATCCCATTTCACAGGGTAAGATTCATAACCCGAATACTGTTTGTTTTTTTTGTGCTCTCTTTTCAGAGCTGACGATCTGAGCTGGCTGCAGATGTGACCAGAGGACTGCTGTATTCACAAGTTACACTTTCATTGATGATGGATGGTTCCTTCCTGTCAAACTGGATTTCTCCAGTCAGTGCCTCAGGCTTAATGAAAGCCCATCAGACCTCTTCTCTACTCGTTCAGAGCACTGTTGCCATAGCAGCTTGCACAGCTGTACTGAATTTGCACTTTGTGCACCCCATGAATAATCTCATCTCTGTGTAATGAGCATTGCCTGGATAGGACTCAACTGACCTGCAGCAATTTCACCTGCATCTATTCCAAATTTTGACCACAGCTATACTTAAAGTGTGACATGAAAAGCATTGCAATTTGTGACTAATTACAACAGCTTAATTACCAAATGTGTGCTTAACATTTTAAGATCCAAGTAAAAATGGTAGATGGCATATGAATAGACAACAAACAACTCAAAATAAACACTCCACTGAACCCATCTTACTGTATGTTTAGAAGTAACTTCTTTAAAATCTAAAATAACAAACATGAACATATTTATCATTAACAATAATGTGTGTACTTTTTCTGTTATACTTGAGACTATCATGTGTACTGCCAATGCCTTAATCCACTGTACTGTTAATGTTTCAGTAGAGACACATCTTATTGTTAAGTTTTTATAAAAATACTGTAAACCTCATGTGATTTTAGTGTCACATTTTGAAGTTAAATTTGGATAAAGGCAGAGAAGGTAAGAAAGCACTTTGTAGTATCTTTAAAAACTATTTAGTTACCTAGAAACTAGAACATGTACACTTTAATACTCAGGTATAAAAATAAATGTATTAAGTTCAGATCACTGATTAGCCACACAGTAATTTACTGATATTAGCCAAATGTCATGGGATGTGATTTCATGTGATTTTTTTTCCTGCAGTTGTTTGTGTTTCACTGTACAATAAATCAATGTCTATGTGTAGATAACCTTTGCTACCATACTTAATGTGTTTTATGTTTTGACTGTATGACAGTTGCAGTTCAAACACAGGGTGAATATTGTTTGGGCTTTGTCCTACTTATTTATTAATTGCAGTTCAGAATCTGGTCCCTTTTCTCTTTCTAACTGGGCCTTATGCTCCTTTGACATCTCATAGAACATTCGTTGTGTGAACAGGAAGCTATACTGTACAGTTACTGTAAATGCGCCATCACAGACCTAACACCTGTCACTGAGCGTCTCTTCTATACATTACAGCAGACAGCAGATTTTGACTACACAAACGGTTTTCATTAATTTTTTATTCTATCACAATTTAGGAAACATGAACCTTTTGTTTAACAGATTTACTTCAATCAAGCTTCAGGACTTACTCAATGAGCTCAAAATGTGAAATGATAATGTGGCAGAGAAGGCATAATTGCTTAAGTCGAGTAATTTTATTATGACACTGTTAACACAACTATTTTAATATTACCATGAGAGCAATGACTATGGCTAATGACAACATATGCAGTGTGTAACGGCTTGCACATGCAAATATCTAGCCTAAAGTGAACCTTTAAATTTTAAAAAGTGTTTCATTTTATTGTTGCATGTATCCTCAGCCTCCACACCGGTTTCCTCTGTAACTGGCTGTGTCTTTATTTGCTTGTTTTGGAGCATTGTTTGACGGAAGATCCCATTTTGTCAGCCAACAGAAATGGGTTGAGGTGGCAGTACTGCAAGGGAAAAAACATCACATTGTCAAAGACATTGTCTAACTATAAAAGCGTAAGATGTGAAACTGCTGTAAATGCTTAGATTTAAATGTTTGAAGCAAGTCACTGCAAATTAAATCATTTAAAAGATGATTGAATTTGATCACTGCATCCAAGAACTAAATCCAGATACAATCCATCTGGATGCAGTTTGTGTTCAAGTAAAGGCAGAATATCAGGTACCTGTGGTGTTGACTTTGAGCTGGGCTCTGGTTTGTCCAGCATCTGAATTTTGAAATCCGGGCAAAAACGGGAACTCTTGAGAATTTCTGCCAGCTCTCCACTTACCTCCACCGCAACATCTTTCTGCATCACAGAAGTACACACTGACTTAGTCTAGCAAATGACATAAGGAACTGTTCTAATATATGCACCACATGTTTTTAAAAATGTTGTTTCTCAATAGAACAATGTGCCACAGATTAGTTAATACACTTACATGAGCAAAAGCAATTCAGTACTAACTGGACTTTGGTCAGATTTACTATACCTTGAAACAGTGTGATGAATCAAAGTCTAGCTGATCTGGGAAATCTGCCACCGTTCCTTTGTAGGTCACTGTTGCCTCAGACATGATGGGACTTTTGGGCAGCTTAAAGAGCCGGTACGTCCCTGAAGCGTAGCTGATGTCACCTGTAAAATGAAGAATGAACACTGTTCATACATGTCACTGAAAGTCCCAGTTTTACTTTACCCGATCATTTTTGTTACCTGCTTTTGCTTTGAGTTCACTGTTGTGGACCACAATGTGGCTTGCTGAGACAAGGTGTGGAGTGCTGAAACCAACACTGTGGGCCAATGAAATTAGGTCTTTCCAAAACAGAGAACCACCCATCCCCTCACCTAACACCAAAAAACAAAGAAATTACAGCCAACATACATACACTGTGTGTCAGTGACACAGGGTTTCTATGATGTATTCTTCCTTTTACATTGAATTTCTGAAGTGTTATTTTACCCCAAAGGACTGTATTTTGCTTCATGTGGTCCGGGACAATTTTGCTGGCATACATGTCACTGAAGTAGAGTTCACCTCCCTCCTATATGAAAACAGTAACTTATGACAATTTTCATTTTTTATTTTTTATTTTACAAAATATGAATAGTAGAAATACCTCTGACTAACCTTTAGGATGCTGTAGGCTTGCTCTAGCACTGCTGTTTTGTCAGGACACAAACAGATTACACAGTTGGATCTGAATAGACAAGAAGTAAAGACTAGTTTGTCTATCAATGTGTCAAAGCTGCAACAGACCACACAGTCCTTTGGCAGATCTTGTAGAGTCTTAACAAGATTTTTTACCTACAGCACGACATCCATTGAGTCACTCTGTATGCCCGCTTCACAAAGCTTCTCCATGTACCCATGCACAAAGGTGACATTAGGCTCCCTGTAGCCAAACTTATTTTGATGATACTCAGTGTACTGGCGAGCTACAGTGATCTAGAGTGAGACAAGTTCAATTAGTAGGAGGGGCAAAAAATCAAGTGTCAAAGGCACATGTGCATACATGAAACTGTAATTACCAGCTCCTCTGTCATATCGATGCCTGTCACATGTCCATTTGGTCCAACAAGTTTACTGAAGGCAAAACAGTCTCTGCCAGAGCCGCTGCCGAGGTCCAGTACTTTGCAGCCCTCAAGCTTGGCTGGGAATGGAAGACCACAACCGAAGAATCTGGGGGAAGAGTATATACTGTTTATGACATCAGTATGTACCAAGGTTATTACAGTTTTAAAATTTTCATTAATTTTTATTTTCATTTAGTTTTTCAGTGTGCTTTTTTTTTTTTTCTTTTTTTTTAATTTCAGTTAAGTTTTAGTTAGTTCAACAAGTGATTAAGCAGTTTTAGTCGAGTTTTTATTTTGAGGAATTGACTAGTTTTTGTTTAGTTTTTCAGGTATTTGGAGGAAAGCCTTGATTTGTAAAAGCTCCTCTGAGAGAGCACTGAAGATGAATTTTCAAATTTGTGAGATTTTTCCCTTTTAGTTGCATCACACAAATGTTTTCATCAATCCTCATCACAATACATTTAGTCTTATCTACCGTACTGGAAATAGATTGATTCAGTCAGATTTTTATTTCAGTGAACGAAATTATTTTTTCACTGCTAGTTTTAGTTAACTAGAATAATTTTGGTGTGTATCAACAAAATACTCTTGTAATTCCACAGACACAACAGAGACAGCTCTGTGTTGCAGCACATGACAATTATCTGCGGAAGACCAGAAGAATCCAGCTACTGTTGATGGCTTAGTGATGAAGAGTCAATATAAAGGTGACAGAGACTGGAACAGACACCTTTTGGTCACCTCCGGGTGAACATGACTCAGCGCGTCTGTGACACTTCTCGGCACAGGGCGGGAGGAGAAACTGCAGGAGGTGGCGCTTGTTTGCAAATCACAGGAGGACTCCAGTCGACTGCCGTAGTATTTCTACACACAAAGTGTTTTCATCATACAAGTAACAAACTGTCAAAAATAAGGGTCTTCAGTTCAGACATGTTCTTACATCAGCCTTCACTGGCCTCCACGCTACCATGGGTATAGTTTCTGACTTGAACTTTAAACTAGTTAAAATCACAACTCAACTGTTCACGTTAAATAATACAGTGTATATCCGTGTAATTCTGTGACCTTGGGTAAAAAAGCATGTCCCATATGAAAAGTAGTCTACTCTTGACCTAGGAACTGCTATAAAATATCGTGAATTGTGAATACTGAGTAAAAAGAAAAGAAACGTTCAACTGAAGTGAAGTGAAGTGAAGTTACAAGTGGACGGGGACTGGTCAACTCAATGAAAAAATGGAGAGCATACCTTAACGTTTTCTCGCACGTCGTTTCCAGTCGCCATCGCTTCTGAATGAGTGACAACACATAAAACAGATAAACTGACCGACAAACTGTCGAAATGCTGAGCAGTACAAATAGGAAATGTTGCGAAAGACCACTTGAACAAATGATTGTGCTGTTTGTTTGTGCATCAGGAGCCACCGTACCTTAAAGTGTGTGTGTGTGTATCGATGCGCTCGGTAATCAGGCATAGACTGTATGAGGCATATCGGGAAGTAGTGCTGCCTTCCAGTAGTGGTATGACTTGACCTCAGCACTTACTTTACTGACTTTAACCGACTCGGGGGACCCACCGCCCCCGCCCTCATAAGAGCTGTTGTCGATCGACACTTGGACGGCTGAGGGATCGACTCAGCATCGATGGCATAGATCGATGGTTACTCCACAGCTGTACATCACCCACAATACATTGCGGTGGTGCGAGAAAAATACATCCATGGGGTGGCAGTAATGAACCACCAAAAGAGAAGGAAATTAACGAAAGGCGTCAGTTCTGTATTGACGAGACACACACCGAATGCTGGTCAGACTCTTTACTGTGTAAGTGGATTGAACTACTGCAAAAAGTGATGACTCCTGCAAAGCACACTGCTTATATAGCCAGGGGTCATACTGCCATCTTGTGGTAACATTGATAACTTCACATATCAATACAAGTTCGACTACTTGACGACTTTTGCAGAGGCAACATGTCAGAGTAAAGAATGTACAAGTGTAAGTATAAATATATTCAACTTATTTGTCACAAAGAAAAATAAAATATCCTGTTTATCTGACGTTAGATCATATCTACTCATTTTCTGTGCCTGTGTTCATGCGTAGTTTAATAAGGCAGTTTAATTGGAATTGTGTCCATGATGTTACAGTGTCTGATGAGGAGACAACGCTCCTCATAAAGCTGAAAATGAGCTCTTTTCAAAAAACAAACAAAAAAACGAAAGAAAAGAATGACAATAACTAATAATAATACTAAAGTAAAAATAAATAAATGAATAAATAAAACAAAATACACAACTATAATAACTCTGGCAATAATTAACAGGTGCCAGTGTCTTGCAAAATGCCAAAGATATATGTGTGTGCCTGTGCCTGTGTGTATGTGTGTGTGTGTGTGTGTGTGTTGTTTGAACAATCCTTTGTCCTCAAGTTGTGTAACAACTTTGACATGCTCCACTCCTAAATTTATAGTATCTACGGTAATTTAGATGTGATTTGGTTTACTATTCTATAGGGAAGTAGTGCTCAGTGCTGTGTTTTTTTTTTCACATCTGCTAGGAGGGTTATGGTTTTCACTTTTTTCCAGCACAGCACTGAACGCTAATTCCCCTGCTTCATTAAATACTTATACCGTGCACCTGTTTACACTTTTCAGAACGGCACCAATCACCAAGCAAAAACTATACTTTTAGCATTTTGCACTGTTGTAACAATGACAACAAACACAGGTAAAGAGAAAAGAAAACAAAGAAAGAAGAGACCCATGCTGTACACATTAACACACAAGCATGGGCTTGATAGTGACGATCATCAAGTTTAAAGAGGGTATTTGTGGGCTCGACTGTTGCTTACGGCCATACCACTCTGAACGCACATGCGAGTAGGACGCCAGCAGCAGTAGCAGGAGTGCTTGGAGCTCTCTGACTTTACTTTTTTTTTCTATTTTCCTGAGTTTATGCTTTTCTGAATTATTGATACTTTTAAGTTTACGTGTATTTTGTGTTATAGTTTATACTCATTGCCCCTGACTCGGCTCGGGGGAGGTTTAATTAAGTTTATTTTTTGGATGGAAAACATGGCCATGAAAAAGAGCACGAAAATGACTTCCCTTGATTCCAATTTGGAATTGGATCTGGTCATGCCTTCCTCTGCTGGCCCTTTGCAGAGCCATGATTGAACTTAATGGTATTGCTGATTCAGGTAGGTTTGACACAGGTAAGGTAGAGGGTGAGAGTGAACGTGAGTTTGAGAGTGTGAGCGGCGGCTGGCAAACCATTTCCAGGAAGACCCCGGCAGCTGGAGCTTAACTGGCGGGCAGAGGAGGGCGCCAGGACAGAGGTATTGAGGAAGGCGGTGACAGTGGCCGAAGCTCGGCGGTTAGGGAGAGGTCCCTGTGGTCCTCAGGCCTCCTAACACCGACGGTTCAGATGCTGACATAGATTTGGATATGGTTAAAGCAGTTAGGAAGATTTCGACCAATAGAAAAAAAAAAAACGTCTGGAAAAAGAATACCATGTACCATGTTTTCACTTAATGTCCGTAGACTGCGGACTTGTGGCGAGATCAGTTCAGTGCTCGCTTCTCTGCCCAAAGACGCAATCATATGTCTCCAGGAGGCATGGTGGGACGAGGAGTGTGCTGGGAGGGTCGCGAGGCAGTGGGTGGGCAGGTACCTCTGGCAGGGTGGCCATGCTATTTGGGGAGGCGACGGGTATATTTTGGAAAAAAGTGTTTGCTGATGATGAGGGTCGTATTTTGGTTGTGGATGTCTGTGCAAATGGTTGGGAGGAGAGGGTGATTAACGTTTATGCCCCTAACGACGAGCTTGCCAGGAAGGCATTCTGTTAGAGTGTCCGGCGTGTTCGTTGATTTGAGAAAGAGGACAGACTACGACGTGCCGTTTTACCATTTATTAACTTGGATCATTAAAAAGTAAACTTGTACAAGGACCTTCTCTGTTCAGGAAATCACAGTCTGCAAGCAGTTAGCTGTAACCACCGTTCCAGAAAAGGATGAGACAAAATCCCGTTACAAACGATTATATATGATTTCAGCTCTATGTGTGTGCATAATTAGCTCCATTGTCTAAACAGGTGGGGAGGAGCCGTGGTTTAGACTTGGCCCTTCCATCGTTGGTGCACAGACTGGTCCCAGCCTCTGGGCACACGATCCTTCCATACCCTGGGGGCGGCACCCTGAAAAGAAAACCTTCCTCTCTTACATATTTTGATATCTAATTAGGTTTTATGGTTTCCTCCTCCAAGTCATCAGAGTTGCCCTCTCCAAGGCCATCCTGTCTCTTGCGGATAACAGGTTCCACAGTACCCTGTGTTCCTGTTACCTCCTTAATTTGCTCAGGCTCACAGATTCACAGAAAGCCACAATGTTTCAGTTAAATGCCACAGTGATAATATCATGGCTGAGAAGAAAAAAACAATTATTTCTTAGTGCTCCAGTGTCATGTGAGGTCAGTTAACAGTTCTCAAGTGTCTTATAATAGGTGCTCAGTGACGTACATGTAACTGTTAATTAGTGCTCAGTCTTACCATTACTAATCAATACTCTAAACTTCTAATTGCTTAAACATGAACATATGCAGCTTAATAATATTTATTAGTTTGGAAAACCCATCTAGTGACCTGACCTTTCTCTCCACGTGTTAATCCTTCGTACCACGGGACTAATGCTTGACTCCTTCTCATCTTCATCAGGTCACTGCAACTCAATACAATTTATTAGTAGCACTTTAACATATTTCAATAAAAGGATCATCATATGTCTTGTTAGAGATGAGATTCTACAGAGGTATTCACTGCAAGAAAAGCAGAGACTTCTGAGGTATTTGAAATAGACAGTGTCTTCATATGGCATTAGTAGTATAGAAATGCAAGTTCTGATAAGGGTTCTGATGAGAATTACCGCTCATGAGTCTGGCCACATCGTGTCTGGGCGGGTCTTAATTTTTAGCCCCTTTGAGAACTCCAGCACAAATTAAGCAGTTTAGAAACTGCTCAAATGGGTGATCATGGGCTTTGAGAGGTTTTGTACATTCACAAGAACTTGCAAAAAATAGAAAAAGATTGAGACCGGCTTTTATTTGCTCAAACCTGCAGCCAGACTCGGCCGGTATAGGAGACCAGCATCTATTTGAGACTCGGCTTTTATTTGAGAATTTACAATATGCACATTTAACATTTGACCGTAGACTTTCTCCCTCGTTCCACAACAGCATGTTCGGTGTCATGTGATAGTAGATAGCCGCACCTTCTCTAGCCTCTGCTGGTTAGAGTGAAGCACTTAACCAAATTATTTTCAAACCCTGTGATATCTCACAGCAAGACATCACCGGTGAGTGGAAGAAGTGCACAGCAGGAGAGAGCAGCATGAGTGCGTTGTTTAGCAGTGTTCATCTTTGTGGCGTGTTGACAGGCTTTTACACTGTACAACAGCAGAGAGGATGTAAGTGGTGATATTCTACCACTGAAGATCTGGAGGGAAACATGGATCGCAGCAACAGATGATTTATCTGATTATGGCGCCGAATTCTGTACTATTTTGTTCTGTTATCTGGTCTGTACTATGTTGAGTCCTTAAGATTCTTTTCTTTCTGTCTGTCTTTCTTTTTTTTTTTTTTTTTGTTCAAAACAAACATGAACTTTTGGGTCATTTTCAGAGGGATGGTGATGGTACAGCTCCGTCTCCAGGGAAATAATAATAATAAAATGATTTAATTGCATAACACTTCTTTCTTAACAAGGTTACAAAGTGCTTCACAAAAAGATCAAAACAAAGAACATAAAAATAAAAAGCAATAATGGTGTAATAAAAAATTAAAGGTCAAGCAGAAATATTGGCGTTCATAAAAACAAAAGTCTTAAGATTAGATATAATAACAGTGACAGAACCAGCAGCAGGTAAACTGTTTTAGAGGTTGAGAGCTCGAACTACAAACAGTAAATGAACTGTACTTACAGACCCCTCAAATACTTCCCACATTCAACACAGAGACAGCACACATATAGGATGGCTCAGTATCTTACCCAAGTACACTGCTTCATGTGGACTGGAGGAACCAGCTTGAACCCAATCACTGTGAACACCACTCATATCAATGACAGCAAGAGGAATGTGTTCTGAGTGAAGTGCTTTCTCTGTAAGAAAGAGCATCATCATCATCTCTTGACCTTGGTTGAGCCATACAGATCCACTGTGGTTGTCTGACTGACTGTAACGTAAGTTTCTTTTGCTACTGTGTGATAAAAAATACTCCAAATGGAGGTAAAAAATGTTTGGTGTCTTGAGTGGAGATCAAGAGACTGTACATCAGATTCCAGAAGGCAGAAACAAGGAAATATAATGTATTTCCAAACAATCCTACATGTCCATCCTCCCTGTCTTTACCCATTCCCCCATCTCTCCCTCTCTCTCTCTCTCTCTCACACACACACACACACACACATCTCCTCATGTCCCTCCTATTCTCTAATCAGCTCACTGTATAACTTGTAGCTAGTTGCTGTCTGCCAGTCTGTCTGCATGTGAGTCTTTATTATCACCATGTCCTCTAATGGGATTATTGATTATTACTTCTCCAGTTCACCTTGTCTCTGTCTGATTTGTGTCCTTCCTCCTATAGCTTCGTACTGCACTGTGTGATCTGGCCAATATTTTGCTGACGGTCTTGAGGACTCCGTGGTGATGAAAGAGGTTTGAATGAAATTTTGATCTCCTTGAAATGCTACCTCCATTTTGGAAGTGGCCTCCCCCCATGGTCACCACAGAGGTAGTCCTCTACAGGTGTAAGTTCACCTCCATCTGCGCTCCATGTCCCAATTTTAATAATGAAATGGGAAATAAACAAAAATCCAAACATAAAGAGCGCAAACAAAAACCAAAAGTGTCCAAAAACTGTAATAAGAAATAAATAGTGTCCTAATTGAGAAGAAGAAAAAAAAGAGCTGCAGTGTAGCTGTTTATCCACAGATCCAATAATATCACTAATAACCTTTTAGGGAAGCTACAGCTGTAATCTGCTTTTAGCACCAAGAAAGAACGAGTGTCACTCCACCGCTGATGAGCGTATAAGAGGCACCAAAGACATTACAGAGAAAACGACTTGGGATCGTTCTCTGACTAATTGAAAACATTTAGAGACAGCCCTATCTTCCATGTGCACACTCAGACTTGTGCCACGCCATGTGAGCCCTCATCAGTGCGGCATGTGACCCTCAACAAC
>OMNW01034760.1:0-18673 GCA_900303245.1 Selene dorsalis | reverse complement strand
ATCTGCGCTCCATGTCCCAATTTTAATAATGAAATGGGAAATAAACAAAAATCCAAACATAAAGAGCGCAAACAAAAACCAAAAGTGTCCAAAAACTGTAATAAGAAATAAATAGTGTCCTCATTGAATGTACACAGTGGTTTGTAAACTAAGAAAGTGAGAAGAAGAAAAAAAAAGAGCTGCAGTGTAGCTGTTTATCCACAGATCCAATAATATCACTAATAACCTTTTAGGGAAGCTACAGCTGTAATCTGCTTTTAGCACCAAGAAACGAGTGTCGCTCCACCGCTGACGAGCGTGTAAGAGGCAGATTTCAGAGAAAACGACTTGGGATCGTTCTCTGACTAATTGAAAACATTTAGAGACAGCCCTATCTTCCATGTGCACACTCAGACTTGTGCCACACCATGTGAGCCCTCATCAGTGCGGCATGTGACCCTCAACAACGTCTGTCAGGGCCAATTAACAGATAAAGAAATCAGTACATCGTGAGCAAGCCGCAGATAGCTAAATCAAGGTGGCCGGCTCGCTGTTAATCAGTGCTTCGTTCATGAAGGAGGCAGGAAAGTATGCATGAAGGCATATTTAGCAGATCTATAACGGAGAGGAGTATGTGCCCCCCCCCGCGAGTCCTTGTGTGATGGGGCATTAACACCTTGCCTTCACTTTGAGAGCTGCCTGATCATCACACTGAACAATTAGTTCTATTAGTACTTCCGAATCCTTAGCCAGCTAAATAATCACAGCTTCACTCATTTGTATTGTGGAATCCTGTCAATGTTGGTTTTTAATTACTGTGATTATATTACAATTAATGTACAGCCAGTGGAGAACTGAACAGAAATAGTATGTAATTTTTAATGGAGCTTTGTTTCCACTCCTGCTGCTTTAACATGTCATCAGTGAGTAGTTAGATACATATTAGCCACGTTTAATCCTGTAACATGGAGAGGTCAGAGACTCTATATGGTGCTGCTCAGTTCAAACAGTGTTGTGGTTTGCATGATTTCTAGTAAGATGCAGGATTCTGCTGTGGATGATGATGATGATGATGATGAACTCCTCAAACACAGGTGCTTTAAATGCTATTAGCAACAATCCAACATACACACAGTAATAAAATCAATACATAATGACATATGATGTTTTACTATGTTAACTATCTTTGTGCTTATTACCTCATTTTAGCATGCTAAACTATCATACAGCTGAGTTTGATCAAAAGGTAAATTATTCTGTACTCTGGCTTAATATTCATTCTGTTCAACAAGCCCATCAGATACTATTTTCACATTTGGGCCACACATTAAATCATCTGGCTTTGAGTTAACACTGGATGATAAACCAGAGGCCAGCCCAGATGTGGATGTACATGGGTTCATGTGACTGTTCATGCTGCGGTCATACCATATAGGGCCGGATTCAGGCGATGGAACACAGAGTATTCTGGACCACAAGAAACCTGGGAAAAAACGTACAAAAGTCAGTGGTGAAAATAATAGTAAAAGATCAAACTGAATAAGTGAATTTCATAGAGAAGAAAGTGGTCAATTAAATCCACTGAAGCAGCCGAAGCCGACCATCTTGCTATATCAGCTGTCAGATCAATTATTACTGGACCACACCCATTATCAGATTCAACTGTACAGTTGTCGTGACACCATAACATTTTTCCACAGAGCCACCCACAGACTGACCATTGCAGTCAGAATTGTATCAGTGGCAGCTCCTACAGGCATCCCATAGACCACAATTTGTCATAATGACACACAAAAACACACACACACACACACACCCACACTGTAGACTGTACTAGTTCTTTTCTCCTAATGTTTTGGGTCATTATCTTGCTGCAGGATGAGCCTCCGACCAACCAGTCTGTCTTCTTCGCTGGTGCTTTCCCAACCACTCTGACAGCAACATACTGTCTTACAGTCCTTCAGCACAATATTGTCCTGATAACGCACCAGAGGAGGGAGTAGTAACAGTTTGTTCCAATGCTGCCTTTGTAAACACAGAGGGTTTGTGAGTGATCAACAAAAGCTGTGGCATCTGTAGGAACTGTTTGTGGTAACTTTCAAGGCTTAATTACCAGCTGTGACAGCAGGGCTGCTGTTGTTTTCCCCTTCAGAGAGACAGAGAGAGAGAATGTGAAGAACATCTACACTGCTACAAATATGCACAATGTTTCATGCAGACCCTGCCACATTATCCATTTATTGGTCCATCACTGCACGAACACAGAATATCTGGTCCAGCAGACCGTAGCCACTCATGAAAGCTGATGTTTGACAGACGTGATGTAACCATGTGAAACTTTTTCCTCGTCCAATCAGCTTCCACAATGACCACCCCTGAGCAAAAGCGCATGTTACACAAGGGCGGGGAACCGTCTACATCAATTCAGTTCGGGATGAATGAAACATGACAAGAGGGAGAAGATTAGAAAAAGGAAAATGATAGAGGAGGCGAAGAGGAGACAGGAGTGGTCTGGAATTTACAAAACAGACAGTGAGGACGTCCATGATGAAAGAAGAAGAAAAAAAGGAGAGTCAAAACCAGATGGATGATATGTTCAAGGGTGGAACAAGAAAAAAAAGTCACTTTGTGGACATAAAAAACTTGGACACATCATATTAGCTATAATGTAAATGGCTGAAAAATAATGTAATAAAATGATTATTGAAGCTAGTTTGCTGTAAACAGATATTTTCTCCCCTCCTCCGCTGCCTTGCACAAACGAGGAAATGAGATTCCACAGCTAATGACATGCCGAGTCTTGGCCCAGGTTATGGCCGAAAGTCTCTGAAATTAGTTTAGAAGTGAACAACTGACATATACTCAGTGTAGGTTCAGTTCTTGGAGGTGAAGGAGCTCGGAGAGGAGACAGAAGACGGGAAAAAAGAGAAAGATCTAAAGGCAACGTTTGTTTCGCTGCCTTACTTAAACTCATTGCCTGTCTCTCTGTCACTAGAGGTCTCTCAATCAAAATAATAACAAAAAGACATTTTTTGGTGATGTAGTGAAGTAGCATGAGATCATAGCACTTGTCTCCACCACTGCTCATATCTTCTGTTCAGAAGATTTTAGCTTTTAAGAAAAAAAAAAAGGAGCAACCAGCTCCCTCTCCTCCAGAACAAACAGAGCAGGTGATTAAAGCTGAGCTCTGTAAACAGGCTGTGAGGTCATCAAGGTCACTTCAGGTTTAGTTGTTTTTCAGTCCTACAGTAACAGCTCACTTTCTTAGCTGATAAATCACCACACTCTGGACCCTTGAATCTGTCAACAGCCAAACTGCTAACCAATCAGGTCACTGGAAAAATTGAGTCATCCCTCCTGCAGCATCCTGAGAGGGACATACAACTATACAGTGACAAATAATAACAAGCAATAGATATTTATATGAATCAGGGCAGCTGTTTGAGGCTTTGGTGTCTCCACTTCACATCTATTCATTTGAGGCTTTGCTTTAAAACCAGAGTTTGTCACACTAAATATTCTCAGTTGAACAGATTATCTCTATTTTATCTGCTCAACAGGGTCACATTATGTCAAGTCTCATGATATTCTGAGCTGCAGTGAAGAAGAAGAGATTAACGCCTGTGATGCATTTGAATAGACATTATATTAGAGGAAAAATATATGGATGAAATACAGCTTTAGTCATTTATGATCATTTTAATGTGGAAAGGTAATACATTATACTTTTAATGCTGCATTTGCTGTAGGGGAAGTTAACACTTGGTGGCCCCAAGCTGCAGATAGCAATACGACTTTTTGAAAGCATGAAGGTCTTCAGAGAGTGGTTTATTTAGAGGAAGAAAAATCTCTTCTGTTGCCTTCCAAAATGACCAAAATGAGAAAGATATGGAAAGGCAAGAGGAGAGCAGTTAATTGAGGGCAGCAGGAAATGAAAATGACTCAGTGTAATGAAAGAAAAGGAAAGAGAGGGGGAAGTGAGGGATTTGGATCCAAACCACATGAATCAAGTGTATGCACCTATTTGTAACACTGCATCTTTGCTCTATCTAACATCTGATGTCATCATAATGAAATATTCATGCAGAAGTGATTACAGAGACAACAGATGCTTTGTTTCTTTGAACTTACAGCCCAAACAATAATGTGATATTAGATCTGTCCTCACACCAACAATATATCTTCCTGTTCTCACTTTGTTCTGCAGGTACCACCTATTGTTTATCCTGACTAAATAAAACACAATCCTGATTCATCATTTACTCTAACTTGTTATTTATTAACTTGTTGCTACCGTTGTTCTATGATCGTACTCTTGTGATCGCCGGCATGATTCCCAACTGTGCTGATCTTTACGGCGTGTCATTACCCTGGTCTCTCTCTCCACTTTCTCCCTCTGTTATCCTATCAAATAAAGGCAAAAATGCCCCATGACCTATCTAAAAAAAAAAAAAAAATGTTGACCATTCTTCTCAAATTAATACAAAATATTAATACAAAAAATATAGGTATGAGATGGTTTTAACCTGGGGTTTCTAGAGCAAAGCTTAATGTCATTTAATTACGCATGTGTCTGATGTGTGATGGAGACGTTTACTGTGACTCACTGCTGGAATAAAGAACCTCATGATCACTGAGCGTGAACCTCTGGCATTAAGTGCACCCTTCACCCTCCATGCACGTCTTCATTGCTCTTTTCCTTACAAGTTATAGTTGTCACTAACACACACACACACACACACACACACACATTTCCACTCACAAACACACACAAAACCCAGGAAGGATATATATATGCCAATAAGGGCCAGTGTCTTGAACCAAGGACAAGCCCAGTGGCCTTTTTTTTTACAGCTCAATATGTACCAGTCGCTCAAGTGTGAGGGTGTATCATCACCGCCATCTTCACAATCATCAGATACGCCATTATAGACCAGGTCACAAAGAGTACAGGGTGCAGCCAAGGTTGTGTTCAACTTGCTTTGATGCACTGAGGGAAAAGTGGTACATGGTTGACATTTGAGTGAGTAAACTTAGAAGCTCCACCAAAACTGGTAACTTAACAGAGATGGATCAATGTTTACTCCATGACTAAATATTAGAGTATCAGATTTAACAGCGAGGTCCAGGCTCATCCTGGCAAGCGAGAATTTACAGACACAGCTGGCCACCCTGACATGCATGCATGCATACGCTCACTCCCACACACACACACACACACACAGGCTGATCTTTCATTGGTCTGCATAATTCTATTAGTCTGGGTTAATGCAGATGAATGGAGCCAAACTGTTGTCTCAAAACAAACAGCTGAATCACTGGCATTCACATTTGTTTGCACAGTACAAATGTGGCCATTAGAAACAGATGATTTTTGTAACAATATTAAACAGCGATTAAACGGCCTATGGTTCAGATGCAACATCATTAAACCATTATATCGGTTGTTTCCCTTCCTTGTCACTGATACACAGTTTCACTGTACCCAAAGTGCACCACGTACTAAAGATCTAGATCAAAATCTATAATCTCTTTACTCATGGCAGCAAGTGTCTCTTACATAAGGAATGGATTTGTCTTTGAAATAATATTACTGACAACATGGTTAAATTGACAGATATTTTGGCACACCCCGATGAAACGAATACAGAAATAAAGCCAGGACAAATGGGAGATGATCTGCCTGAATTCATGCAATTTCATCCCAAATTGTCTGTGACAGTGGGCTGATGTTCCACTACATGATTAGAAAAAAATCTGAATGTTCTTTTTTTTTTGACAAACAATGCTAAAAAGTGGGATAAAGTGGGCAAAATTTTTGACAAAGACTGGGAGAAAGACAATGGAATAAAATGAATGGATTCAACCCATGGGGGGGGGCAACACGAAAGCTAGCATGGTGTGCATGCATTTCACACACACTCTGCACAATCTCCTACAACATGCCAGCACTGAAAAACATTAAAAATCAAACAAACAAACAAAAACTAAAACACTGACAACAGTCAAATGTTCATATCCCATCTGTTGTATAATGTTAAATACATGTTCAAAGCTGGTTTAAATCCCTCTTGTGGTCTTTTTTTTTTTTGTTGGAGAGAAGAGGCTTGTTTGGGGCTTGTAATTGTCATGGTTTATGTCTTTTGCGTTCCTGTTTCCTGTTGAAGTTCAGTGTCCTGTCTTCCTGTGTGCTCCCTGCTTGTGATTACCCCAATGTGTTTCACCTGTGCTGATTTCCCCACCTGTGCCTTGATTCTCCTCATGGATTTAGCCTCAGTTTCTCCCTTTGTCTTTGTCAGTTCATCTGCATTTTGTTTTGAACTTTGTTGTTTGTGTTGTAGTTTTCACTCGTCCGAGACTTAGGCTTGTTGACTCTTTCTGTTTCTGTTTTACTTTGTTGGTTACTATTGTACTTTGAACTCCTTTTATTTACCTTTTCTTAATTAATACCTTTCGTTACTTTTGAGTTCTGTCGACACTTGTGTCCCCCCGACAGTAATAACAACATTTCAAACAGAATCTCAACAGAGGGTGGACATTTATTCATTAGGCTGTAGTACTTCTAGTTAGTATAGTGAAATGTAGTCTTTACACTGAGTGGTGGTAAAGTGGTGTTAAATCCTCAATGATGTTAATTGAGAGGAAATATGTGTTTTCTGTATAAACAGCTAATGTTAGGTGTGAATGGGTTTACACCACTAAATGGCTAAGATGCAGATGTGAAGCACAGATGGTGTTTCAGAAGTGGAGAGAAGGCCTCTTGCTCTGAGTCTACAGGCATGGCAGCACTGGCTGTAGGTCCATCTGATACCAAGTGACTTAGAGTAACTACAAAAACCTTAACCCCTTCACTGTATGTAGTGTTCTGTTCAGGGCCAGACATGCTACGAACAGCCACAATCAGCTTAGCCACATCACTAGCTGTGTTTACATGGAGCCAAACATTCCAATTAATATCGGTTTAGATGTCCAACCCAAATTAAAATTCTCCATATACCCACCTCAGTCAGAACAAACAGGCCCAAACCAAATGGAATTTCATTTGGTTTCAGAGTGGTAGAACATTCCTTTTCCCAAACCGATCAAAAGTAAAATTACATCATGTAAACAGTGAAAATGGAATGTTGGTGCGTTCACACTGGACACGAAGCGAATTTTTCGCACAACAAGATTACACACAAAGTCAATGCAAAGACGCGAATACACATGAAATTTGTGCCGGTGGCGCGAATGACGGGCTTGGCGTGATGCAAATATGCGAATGCCGCTACGTGAATGACTCAGGTTCAAAAAAATTCAACTTCAGCAAAACATTCGCTTGACGCTGTGTCAGGGACAGTCTATCAGCGTTAAGATTCTCCTCAGGCAGGACGCCAGAATGTCAGTGACTTGCTAGATACAGTAAATATTTATTTATTTTCACACACCAAAAACTGCCACTCACCGGTGGCAGATGGACAGGCGCTCCGCAGAATATTTGCTTCGGGTTCGGTGTGAACGCACCGTTAAGGGTTAGATGAGCAGCTAACATGGGAGAAACATATTGATGATTGAAAATGTGTAATGGAATATCATGTATTATGTTAGTATATCATGTATATAGTGCTGTTGTCATCGTGGACAGAGACCAATACTTGTGGGAAGGATACAGACAATTGAATGATAAAAAAATATTATGCTAGATTAAAAAGCCCCATTTATTTACAAACCATCCCTTTAGTTGAAAAAATTATACAAAAACTATTGGTCAAAGGGTTTATCGTCTTCAAACAAAATTCATAAAGAACCTGCTAAGTGGGTCATAAACAATTTATACTCCTAGCTTAAAGCTGATACAAGTGAAAGCCTGTGACCGTGCATGTTGTTTTTCTAAAACAACTTCTCTAAACTACATGACTCTGTCACCTGTTAATCAGAGGGCTACAAAACATAACCCATATGGTTGGCAGGATGTAATGGTTGAGTATTCTCCCTTAGAACTGAAGTATGCCTGCAACAGTTTGGGTTCTTCAACGGCACATATTTAAAGAACCATTGGTGTTAATTTACAAAGTAGGTCTTTTTTTTCTATTAATTTCCTGTAGCATACCTCTGGTAGTTGGATGTCAAAATGGGGAAGCCAGGTGTAGCCTATATCTGCATTTTGCAAACTGAGTTAGCAAATGTTAGTTATATCTGATCATCTACTGGTCAGGACCAAGGTTTATCTACATTATATTAATCTTATCAGCAAAACAGCGGTGAAATCAATTAGTTTTGTATCTAATTCTCATCTTATTCATTCAGCTATATTAGATAATTGGACGAGTCTGTAGGGAGCAATGCAGAGAGAAAATAATGCAGTGATGAAAAAAATGATACTGAGAGAGAAGTTAGCAGGTGGTGTGTGTATATTCCTATATGTCAGTACCAATTATAAAGAGGTAATTCACATTCTTTGTCCAACCTCCACTTTCCAATTGTTAGTGTTCAATAGCTGCTATTATTCAGTGTGCTGTTGAAATATTCAATAATTGCAACCCCCATTTTCTGTAAGCCAACTATGAGGTCAGACCTTCTCTAAAAGGTCTCAAAGGTCTTCCAGTTGTTGAATAACAATTATAAATATCTCTATTGGTTGCTTTCATTCTAGTAGTCTCTTTGCTAGAGGTTTTTTTATTTTTTTTTTAACATGTCACATGGGGTTAAATCAGCATAAGAAGGTTCATTCAGTTGGAGTATTTAAATGAATCTCAGGAAGAGGAAAACACTTAACACAATAAGACTCCATGAGTACCCTGTGTCAAAAGTTACTTGCAACTTCATTTAACCATTGTTAGAAATTTAATGAAGTTCAGAAGGAGGAGCTTTCTTCAGTGCAACTGTACAGTGCGATTTCTAATAGGCCGTATTCATAAGGAACATCAGTATTGAGAGTGAGGGGAATGTGGTATAATAAGACAGTCCAATACATATGGTGTTGCAATTTATAGTGGCAGCATTCATGTACCGATCACGTAACCAATAACCCTGTTGTTTCTGCGTGGTTATTTTTCCAGATACGAAGCTTCTATGATTCATTAATGAATTCAAGTTGTGTTCAGCCTACCATAACATACACACAGCCAGGGAAATAAACCAAATAAAATGGCTATTTAAGGCTGTCAGAGTTAACATGTGAAATAACACGAATAAATAACAAGGTTTCCGTATGGTTATTATTTTTAAACTGATTATATGACCAGGTTGGACTCCAGCTATTTTTTTTACATGCACTGTGGCAAAGACAGGTAGCACAATGACTGAGGACACCCTTGTGCACCAGTTACGCTAAACAATGCAATCATTAAATATATGTCCTTGGATTGCAGGTGTTGTCAAAGAGCAGTAGCCTCAAGATATAAGACATACCACTTTAGTCACCCCATTATACAAGATATATTTGAAGGGAGTGGTGAAAACAGAGGAAGGATGTTTTGCCAAAGCATTCACAGCCAGTTTCCTGAAGTTTGAAGGAGTGTATAATAAGGAAGAAGGTCACCATTAGTGGAACAGATAGCACTTACAATACGAGTGTGACAGCAAGAAGAATGCCATTCAAGCATATGCCCATGTATAGCTCTGATTTTACTGAAGATAATTAAAGTGGCACTCCATAGCAGCTTTTTAGATGTGGACTGCACTATACAAGGCCGAATTCACAGTGGACCTTAACACACACGGTCTCTTAAACAAAATGCAAAACTAATAGTCACAAGGGAAATAAATGTACCTGTGATCTCTCATTACCTTTTTAATATGACTGCTTAGTACAGTTTGTCCCATCCCTTGGCTGTTTACCTTTTTGGACTGTCATTCAATCACAAGGTTGGTCTGGATGATGTCTCTTGTGTTGTGGTATCCCTCCTCTGTTGAGAGCAGCTGTTCGTTTATTATACACAGGTGAATTTTATCTGCACTGATTGCTCCTCACCTCACTTGTGTGCATCAGTTCCACGATCAGCAGCCATGTTAACATGGACACAAATAATCACAATAAAACAGGAACAAATGCCGAACTGACCTTCATCCACTGGCTCCATCATCATCCACCTATTAACTGCTCCTGCTGTAGCCTACTCTAGATCGCACAAGTATAAACGGATGTGCTTGCAGCTTTATTAAAGAGAAGCCAGAGACAAAAGTAACATTTGCAGCACACAATATCCATTTTGACCAGAGGAGGCAACTTGCATAAGGAGCAATTTGACAGCGTTTGTTTACGGAAGGAAAAGCTACTGTTTTCAACAAATTTGACCAGCAGAACTTCACTGCACATGTCACAGTGAATTTATTCTGATTAAGTGCTTGATGTATGCACATGCACGTTTTAATCTGATCACTTTATTTCACGTCCATGTAAAAAGTAAAGTTGGAATTTCCAATCAGAATGATTATAATCAGATTGTAGAAAAAATGCACAGGTAAACGTGGCTATTGTTTTCTGTACGCTGATGTGCTGAAACACGTCCGTCTTTTTTTTCCCCGCCATAATAAATGTGACTTATCCCTTTTATTCCAGAGTGCCGGTCTCTGATATCTTTCAAACAGGCCTTTTCCCTGTAATATTCATTTTCGGTGGTATGTTACTTTGCAGGCACCTTACAGGCACTTTGAGGCAGACACGACTTTATTTTGTTTTTTTCTTTTGTGTTAGTCTGGTAAACAAGTCTGTCCAAAACATTCATAATGAGTTGCAATACCCAGTGCTCCCCGAGACTCCTTTACTTTGCAAATAAAGAGGTTCTAATCATTATTCAGGAATCGTTAAACTAAACCAAGATGTAAAAAAATAAATAAAATTGGTATTGTTTGCAGATGATACAAACTTCAGAGAATTCAAATAACTACTGGAAGATTTGACTAAAAGAAATGACCAAAAGGGAGCGCATCAGGGAGGGAAAAATTGTCCATGTTTCCATCAGTGGATGAACTGGGAGATTCTGCTTTGCTCTCACGTCCTGCAATGTGTGCAATTCTTGGGCACTTGGAAGCGCTACAGGGTCAGCTCGGCTCTGGATATCTTGCCAGGAAAACAACTGGCAGCAAAAGCTATGATGAGCCTGTTGCCCTTTGCAACAACATATCTTGGTGCAAGTGAATTTTCCTCACTCACCTACCTGAAAAACAAATACAGGTCAAGACTGCAGCCTGGGGCTGATATGACTCTGCCTGACAACCTCCATCCATCCAAGATTAGATAAGTTGTGTGCTACTCATCAGGGTCAGACATCTCACTAATGCGGGAGTATGCATGTCATCCACAGATGGCTTGAGGATTCACTGTCCTTACTACATGTGTGTTTAAAATGAAAACATGAATATTTCAATTATGTTAATAGTGCAGTATTGTATGCAGGAGAACAGGTATGTTTATGCATGGCAGTGGCACTAACAAGCCATCACTCATTTTTGTTTCCACATCACTGTTTTAAAAATGAATAACTTAAACTTACTAAATAACATGAAAGTAATTGACCTTGGCAGGTATCACTCACTGTGCATTACACATGTTTAAAATAAAAACAAGAATATATGAACCTGTGTATTATTTGAATAGCTTAGTAATGAATGCACAATAACAAAGTGCATTTATACATGGCACTATAGGACCAGTATATATATATATATATAAATAAACTAATTGTGGTGGCTGTGTCTGCGGGGGCTGTGTCTGCGTATTTATTTCACACGTTTGAAAGGCAAGTCTTAACTGGCACATCTTTGCACACAAATGGCTGCGGTTACAGTGGTGAGGAGGCGTATAGGCACAACGAAAAGGTACGGGACAAAAGTGGACAAATCTTAACTGCTTGTGTCAATATTTTTGGAATGATGGAAGCTTTTTCCATCAGCTATCAGATGAGTGGCTCAGGACATTGTAGGTGTGAGGTTATGGCCTGATGTAGTTCAGTTCCTCTTCCCCCTTGCGTCTGAATTGTTCCAGCACACTGTTGCTATTAGTGCTGGCATCTCCCAGAGCAGTTTTTCCAGTGTGCTGTCAAATGCTGTCAAGTGTGTTAAATACTCTGTCATGCAGGATGGGCAGATACATACAGTTCCCACACACTCGGGACACATTAAATGACGTAAAACATGGCTTTTATGCAGTTGCTGGCTTCCCCAAAATTATTGGAGCAATACACTGTGCTCATGTCTAACTTGTTCCCCCCTCACACAAGGAGTATGTTGACAGAAATTGTAAACACACACACGCACGCACACGGGCACACGTTCGGTATTGTTGTTCAGACAATGGAGTGCAAATACAGGAGATTCTGCTCCCCACTTAGCCCAGCATTACAATATTTTTAAAATATTAAATATTTGTAAATATGTCAACATTTCCATAGAAACTTACAAAAACATAAAATTCTTGAAAACACATTATTTTCAGCTCCAAAGGCCTCCTACAACATCTGAAAGGTTGAAAAAAAAATGTCAATTAGAGCTGGGTTAATTAGAGCTGGTCACACTCGTGTTTTTTTTTTTTTTTTAACAAACCAAATTCACAACTATACTGTGAGAGAAGGAACTCTGCAGAACTCTTTGGTATAAAATGTGTTTGTGGTGTCAAAACTAGAGCATGTTAGACAAAAAATCAGGTTCAGCAAACTTTGGGGGCCAATGAATCTTCCTCCTCATGCTCCCAGACTCTTTTAAATGCTGTTTGGCAAACAGAAGGCTGTTAGACAACTTTTAGTGACAGTAGCTTCTGTCTGTCTAGCCACTGGACCATAAAGTCGGGAGGCTCGTCCCTCAGGTTCTCTCATCTCTGCAAAGAACTTCTGAAGCTCTGTTAGCGTGACCGGCTTGTGGTCATCTGTCTGGCCAAGGTCTTTTTTTATATGATTGCTCATTTTTGGCTGCTTTGACCAACTCCAGATAAAGTGCAGTTTCACTGTTATTGCAGTGACTCCTGTCTCCTGGAAATACCAAAGGCTTTACTGATCTATACGCTGCAGTAGTTTTATTGCAGAGGTCTACAGAGAGTTCTTCTCATGTTAGTAGGCTACACAGGTCAGGTGTGTGCCTTTCTAAACCTGGTCTTATCAAGTCAATTACCCACTGCTGAAACCAGTCAAGCTCTAGACACATCTTTTGGATAATGGAGCAAACAGGATGCACCTGACCACAATCTGCAGAACCACAGTAAACGGTCTATTACTGTAAATAAATTTTCAATATTTGCAGTTGCGTAAGTTTCTAAAAACATGTTTTCACTTTGTAATTGTGGGTTATTGAGTTTAGATTATGGAAATATCAACCATTATTTAAATCTACAGCATAATGTGTGGGGCAAAAGGTGGAGAGGTCTAAATAGTGTGTGAGGCCACTGCTTTACTCTCAGCCCCTGTAATTGTGGATGTGTATTATGCAGTCTGACATGCAGGCTGCAGTGTGTACTGATAAGTCCAGGCTCGAGTGGTGACAACAAAGGGAAGACACACCATGGGTAATAGATGATAAAAGGATAGTTTTATTAAAGCAAATTGAAAATCTATACAGCATGGGCTACAGTAATCAGAAAATTCAGCAGCGCAGTGTACATGAGAGGGGAAGGTGACTGCAATACTAAACATGAGGAATAAACTAACATGTCTGTGGAGACGGAGAGGCCGAGGCTGTGTCTGAAATCACTCACTGCTCTCTAACTTAGTCCACTGTGTAGTGAGTGTGTCAGAATGTACAGTTAGAATTATTATACCCTAGATCAGGGATTCCAAAACTATGGTGGTGCGCGCACCGCAGGTGGTGTTCAGCTGCCTCTAGTGGGTGCATGACAGGAATAGGTTAATGGTGGCGCTATGGTGTTATATTTTACTAATAAGTGAATAACTCATTTCATTACAAATGGGGTTATCACAGTGTAAATAGTAAAATTGAAGGAAGTCATTTGTAAACTTTAATTAAAAATGTTTTAATGACGTTTTAATTACGTGTGATATTTTTCTTTAATGACAACTGTGCTACGATCGGTAGCCTGTAGGCTGGTTAATTGTGTGCTCACTCAGCGAGCATGCTGTTTACTTTCTTATTCAAATCAAACACTCAAATTAATAGTATGGCAGTCCAAGGAATGAACATCTGATGTAGGCCACTGTGGCCAGATTATTACAATGTTTTTCATTTCATGGTTTCCGTGCATCTGTTTTTCGTTTTTTCTCACTAGTTATTGTTTTCATATAACTTTGCTTCCTATATGTGCATCAGGAGCGAGTAAGCAAAAGAGAAAGTTAGAGAAAAGAGACGGATGCGCACCAGATTTCACGTTGAAACAAGCCAATTAGAAATGGAGAGGACAAACACAAGGAATACACAGATATTTAGACTCTGGTAGAACAGTTGTAACAACTATAGAAGACCTGTAGTTGATAATAAAGTAAAAGCTAGCAAAAATAACAACCCAGGCGGTGCTGTCACATCACTCAGCCTACCCCTTCATGCCCATGCCAATGTTTTTCTATCTGGAGCAGAAAATAATGAAATGAATAATGGACAGTGTTGTTTGGTGTGTGCTGCAGTACTGAAGCCGTTTTCTTTTTTCTTTCTTTACCAACCACATGGTACGATTTATACAAAGCGGATTCATTTCAGCTCCAGTTGTGCAGTTTTGATCACAGTGTGTGTGTTGTTCTGTTTGCGTGTAGCAGAGCGCCCGACCTCAGAACTCTGACACTTGCATTTCTTCCCAACTTCAAATGACTACTTTATAGGTTGGCATGCATTACATATTCCTTCTGAACATGTTCACACCTACTCATGAGTTTGTCAACATTTTTTTTTTTTTTAACCTTTGAGCATCTAATGTCATTCATAGCTTATAATGTATGGAGTGAGTCATATCATGCATGTCTTTCACTTGGCTTCATTATACAGTTTGCACACTGCCACAACCAGACATAACATAGTTGTTAATGATGCTGACAAAGGCAATGTATCAATATATCAACAAGGGAGTCTTTGCTTTTGAGCAGTAAGAGGCCTTGTGTTTTTTCTGTGGAAAGTGGGGTGTCTCAGGCAGGTTAAAAACCAGGACAACACTCCCAGTAATTGAAAACTGCTCCAATCGAAGCCAAGTCAACCAAAGTCTGCTCTATGTCTCGGTCTTACTGTTGGTGCCTTTGATGCTTTACAGCGGGCTCTCATTGGTTCCTTCACATGGGGGGAGACTCTGCGTTGGTCCCATCTCTCACTGACACATAACCACTTTGATTTGTTTACTCTGTTGTACATTCCATAGAGTTTAATATAGATGTATCTCTTAGCTTTTTCATGTTTGCCTCTCTCTCTCTCCCCCACCTGTCAGCTGTATGTTTTGTGAGGACCAGAATACTAATTAGGTCCAAACAGCTACTCAAAATTCTGTCTGTCTGTGCTTGGGGGAAAATACCTTGAAGGAAGAAATGAGAGTGTATCTTTGTAAATCTGCAGCCTGTAGCGGAGAAGCTAGATGGTAAAAGTTGGGATTTTTCTTCTCAAGTGTTTTCATTGTACATATGAGTTAAGAAGATTTGAATCTAAGTGTAAGTGTCACCTCCTCCACCAACCAGTCAAGTCGCAGGAAATACAGTGGCAATTTCCCCTTCCTGAGTTATTGCACTGAGTAATTGCAAGAAGGGTTCTTGTACATGTGAATTTGACCTTATATATATGCCATCACTTAATTTAATCCTGATTGGCATTTGAGTTACATTCTTTCATAATCGATTGTAATAAAACGTGTTTTTGGCAATAACTCATAGATTCACAATGTGACCTTTGACCACCAAAACTGAAACAGTCAATCCTAGTGGTCAAGTGACAGGATGGTGACAGACAGGTGGATGCAGAACCTGAAAACAATATCTTAATAAAAATCATATCAAGGTCAGCCAGCCAGCCAGAAGAGAGGCCCTGAGCCTTTTAATTTGATGGGCTGACCGTTCCTGACTGATAATAGAAAATATAGCTCATTTCAGGTGAACACTTAAAATCCAAATCCTGTAAGATTGGATGGTAGGTTCGTGGGGGATGGGGCTTAGAGCTAAGTGACTGCTTTGTTGTGACATCACAAAGTTAGATCTTAAATCTTGACAGCTCAATTTAAGGCTCATTGTCTGAATACAGTCTGTATGCATTTTTTGTGGACTTTGGACTTTCATACTTTCACAGTATTAAAATAAAATTGAATTGCTCTATATTCAAAAAGACATATGGAAATAGACCTTAATACAATGTTGAATTTTTAAATGAATCCTAGATCCTATAAGTTGAAAGTGGACCTTCTGCATCCATCTACAAATATTAAAAACTCCATCTTAAATCCATCATTTTGAAGTTAGAGCTATTTTTGAGTTCAAATCCATCAAGGAATCATAGTGTACTGTAGCAGCTTTAGAGGTATTTTTTCATTCAGTCAACTTTCCATTCAAATTTCAGTTTCATTCAGACAATCCCAAGCCTGGGATAAAAACCAATGGGGTTCTTTTGAGTATTTGAGTGGAAGTCCTGCCAGTCATCTATTTACATATTTGCAATATCATTCATTGGACCATCTTCTTGGCCATGGTCAAGAACTTCTGCGGTCTTGGCCCACCCTTCAGCCAGTCAACACATGAGAAAAGGACATGGACAGGGTACTGCAATCTTATAAATAGTTGGGTGTGCACCTGGACACAGGTACAATCTACCAGGGGGACAGAGTTGTTCCTCAGGAGGCTCAGACCCTTTCACATCTGCAATGAAATGCTGCACACGTTTTATCAGTCAGTGGTGGCCAGTGAATTCTTTTATGCTGCAGTCTGCTGGAGCAGCAGCAGGTCTGACCTGAACACAAGGAGAGTGGACAAGCTGGTTAGAAAAGCTGTGACTGTGACTGACGGGAGTCTGGACTCAGGGATGTTGCTGAGAGACACATGCAGTGTAAGATACACAACATATGAGACAACACCACCCGCCCTCTACACAACAGTCTGGCAGGTCAGAAAAATGTCTGTCAGTCAATGTGTTGATTGTGTTGAATTAATATAATCCCCAGGCAACTGTATTTAATTCAGATATCACCAATATATACTGTAGGTAAGAGGACATATCATTTGGAAAAATGACAAGATTAACCAGTTAGTTCAAGGCCTTGTAGCTACCAAGGGATAAGAGTGGTTTAAAAACCTGAGCACAGCCTGTGGTAAGATATTAAACCATACTTCAGAGGGACCCATCGTAGTGTGGTGAACTGAACCATCACCTGGGGGAAGAGCTCAACCTCTGACTTAAACTGGTTAAGACCTTTGGGCCCAAGAAACACCAGTTACTGGATAGTCTATGAAACAGCTTACATACACTGCAGCAACAGATCTTTGGGCTGACAGGAAGACCCAAAGGCGGTGCTCCTCTGTTGTCAAGGTTACACACACATGCACGGACTTGTCAGTCATTGGTAATGGTTAAAATGTGCAATACATTTATGCAACATTTGTTACTTGTTTTTTTTTTTTTTAAATGCACTGTTAACTTTTAAAATGCATCTACACTGACTGCTTTTATTCATCACTGCACTTTGTTTGTCCTTGTTATTCATTTACTGTTTTGTTTTATCCAGTTCTTCTAGTTTTTGTTCTGTGTTGACTTGTTTTTAATCCTTTCTGTTCTTATGTTACCTTTCTATGAGCTGCAGTCCATCGTCTGTCTATTGTCCTCTGACCTGTCTCATCTGCCCACAGAGCTTCTGCTCACCAGAGAGTGTTGTGTGAAAATCTTGGAAATAGTCACACCGGCCCATCTGATACCAACAATCAACAACAATCAAGTCACTTTATTCTGATGTTTGATGTGAATGTGACCAGAAGCTTCTGACAAAACTGCATGGTTAGGAGGGTGCACGTTACTAATAAAGTGAGTGTATGAATGTGTTCCTGGGGACATGCTAATAGCAAGATCTGCACCACATGTTGCATGTACATGTGTATATGCAGATGTGTGTAAGATTCTCCAGGCTAATGAGATTCTCCAGACTGGGAATCATCCTTCTGTTGGGATCACACACACGCACACAGACACACAAAAGAAACATGAAAATGTCACACTGTGATACTGTTGTGTGTGAACACCTACACACAGGTTGCAATCAGAGCACAGTCTTTGAAAAGTGACACCAGCGACAGGACATAGCTGGCAAGCTGTGTCAAGCAGCTGTTGCCATGGTACCATTAAACAAGCATAATAAAGTTGAGTTTCAAATGTCTCTTGCTGCAACCTCGTTAGCCATTTCTTACACACTCAGAAACTGGAAAAAAAAACAGTAAAGGAAGGGGAAAGCACTGTTACGCTTGGAGCCAACACAGAGCTGCAGGGGGAGGACAGACTGTTGGCTTGTTGTGGAAATGTCACTGATATGGCTGAAATAGCTCTTCTTGACAAAAAAGGTCAACGTTGTAGGATTAGTCTCCTCAGTTAACCCACCAGGAAACATACAGTAAATACTACAGGAGTAAAATATATAGAGAACGATTGGGTTATAAAAAGGTTTCCTGCCACCAGTAAATAAAGATATGACTTAAAAGTGGTAGCACGAGGGGAAATACGATCAGAGGCCATTTAATACTAGAGAAGTAGCTGGTATGATGTATGTTGGTGTTTACCACTGGTATTCTTAGTTTTTAGATGAGCATCTCTAAGAGGGATACGTTTTATATCT
>OMNW01034759.1:10085-33977 GCA_900303245.1 Selene dorsalis | reverse complement strand
TTTTAAACAAAACTTTGGATCCACAACCCTTTATTTACCCCAACTGTCTGTATATCTGCTCTCACAAGATTCCTTCTCTTGTTTGCTTTTTTAAAGTTTTAGGCATTAATACAAAATTCCTGTAGCCATTTCAAATTAAAGGCCCTTGAGCATTTCACCGGACATAAACCCTCTATTTCTCAACAACACTTTTATAGCTGTGGTGACATGCTGCAGTTAACATCCCATTTCCTGCTGCTGGTACATCCATTAATGTTCCCCTGCCTCCTTAGTGTTAATGGTACATGGAATAAATGTGGCCTATTTGCTGTAATGGAGGCTCATAACAAGAGGCATAGCCCTAAGCCACAGTTCACGCCTGTACACGGTCCTACTACATACTTTATTCATACCTGGGGTTGAAACGGGAGGGTAACAGCTGCACTCAGGGCAACAATGATTAGCTGGCTGTAAGTCATATCTGACAATGTTTTGATGTTTGAGTGACAGCTTCTGTTATGACCGTCGACAGCTCAACACTGTGATCACTTGTGATAACGTCAGTTTCAAAGATATTTTCAACTCTGACAGGAGGTTATGGTGAGGAGCATTAAACAGTTTACGCTATACATTTCCCAGGTACAAGCTTAACTGTGAAATCCCAACAACAATTCATTGCCCCCATTTGCTGCCTATTTATACTCACTTGGTACCAAACTATCACAAGACGATGCTCTGCAAATAATTTAAATGAAAACTGTCACTGAAAATATCAGACACTACTGTGTATGTTCTGAGTTTTACATTGTAATGTTAACTAACTCAGCTGAAACCAGTTGTCATTATCTTATTATAATGTATAATATAATCAGAGGTGACTTACTTTCAATAAAGACCTAATACACCAGTTTGATACAGCCAGCCCTGCCTCTCCTCTGCCTTTGGTGGGTTGTAGCTGATGTGTTTTTGCTTGGCACTAATGAGTATAACTTAAAAAACTAAGGTGGTTTCCTCATAATATAACAAAGCCAAAGATGGAAAGTGTTTTTTTTTCCTGCTGAGAGCACACTTCTTAGAGATTTTACACTTTGTACCAGTCCCTGCTGTAAACATCTTTTGTTGGTACTTCATCAGCTTGTTCCCACGTCGGAGGCTGTTTTTAAGTAACACGCTGTTGGCGAGTAACAGGCACCCTGGGAAATGTTTCACATAATGGCGCGTGTCCACTATTTCTCAGCGGATGTTCCTGGTGGCCCCCGCAATAACCCGAGGCACATTTTGGAAATGGGTTCAACCAAATGGGTGGTGTTTGTTGAACTGAAGGGGACACAGCACAGGATGTGTGTGATGAAATCTGCCTCGGGCAGCTGAACGGGTTTTGAGCGGTGATGCTGTATGGAACGTTTGTGCTGATTTAGCAGTATTTGCTCCACAGTGTTTAAGCTGAATTATCAAAGCTTTCATATTACTTTTCCCCACACATGGCATAACCTCACGCATTCATAAGTAGTCTTGATTTTTTTTTTTTCTTCTGGCCTCGTGGCCTTCAGTGCTGTGCTATTTTTTAAATCAAATACCTTCAGTAGTCACACTAACCTGCTTGGAAATGTCAGCAATTTTTTTTGCTCTTCTTTGTTCGAGATTAGATTTATGTGTTGTCACATGGCGCCCTAAGCCTGTGTATAGGATGAATGCCCTGCTGTCAAAAATAAACAGCATCTCTAGACATCTAGTGTGAACCTCAGGGTTGCTTTTTCAAGCATTTGAACTTTCATGCAAAGCAGAACAAGAGAAAAGATTTCTGCCATTAAAATCACAGCAGCATCATTTCAGTTCTGTCTAAGCTTGTTTTCATACTGAAAACAGCCATTTAAATAAAAAATGTTGTGCGTTCCCTCAGTCACTGGTGGGAAGATGAGATAGGGCCGGTTTGAATAATAGCAGTCGTGAGAATAAAGGCAAAAAAGACTTTGCATCATTTTGTAAAATTGCTCCACAGAATTGTATAACTTATTGAATTATAATAGTAACAGTCGATTTGTCCTTCATAGCAACAATCACACCATCTGATTACCCACACTCTTGCTGTGATTTATTCTCTCAGCAACAAGCACATGGACAAAGCAGCCACTGCATTACTTTGCCTCTGAAATTAATGGGGGTTCAAGATTTCTGCAAAAAAAAAAAAGGCCCTAGCCAGGAATTATTTCTGAATATTTTTTAGCTTGCAGTTGAGAATAGTGCATCACATATATGAGCATAGAAGCTGATATTTTTTTATAAAGGTTAAGTTTAAGTTGTACCAAAACAGTTTGATTCACTGAAAGTGAACAACCTTTTACAGGTTACCACAGCAGTTTCTGCTATTTCTTTTGGTCAAGGTTACATAGAGTGATTAATAATGTGACTAAATATTACCATAAACTTATCAATAAGACACTAAAATAGTACTCTACTGACAAGAATGTGATATGAATATCAGTTAATTCGTGTACTCTATAAATGATTATAGGCCTTATGTCCCTGCTTGCTTTAATTGCATTGAATGTGATATTACAAAGACCTTTGAAGGTGTAAAATTTAATCTGGAGAACACTTGAGTAAACCCGGAGAGGACTGATTATTAATGATGGTGGCCTCTTTAAAGTGTGGTGTAAATCTGTGGTCAGACTTAAAACTCCTACAGCTCTCCAAATTGTAGAAGAATCATCCATATCTTTTGATACAGTAGCTGGTACATGGTGTGCCAGGGTAGAGGGGAATATATGACAATATGTGGAATGCACCGCACCCTGATGAATCAGGCCGACGGTGTGAAAGTCATTTTCCTGTTATGTGCCTAAAAGCAGGAATAACCACTGTCTGCTCCTCAATTCTGATCCCCAGGATTCATTTGTCATCTATCTCATGCTGGCATCGTGACCGCATTTCATGGGAAGGGAGTATTTCCTGCAGCAAGAGCAGCCTGTTGTTCTTGGCGTCCAAGATTCATTAGAGTAAAATTGCTTGTAACATTGGGCAGTTTGTCAGGAGCGTGAAGAAAATCACACTGATAACTGCAGAACTAATTTGTCTCCCCTGTGTTACACGGAGGATACTGTTACTCAGTGAGGGAGGACGCAGCGACTGCTGATGACTCTGTTCATCGCTTTTTCCCGAGCAGGAGATACATAAAAGAAGCCGAACACCAAAAAGCCGTTCCACCAGTTCTTCATCCACACTCTGACAAGCTCATTTAGAAACCCACCCTCCCGCCTCAGCTGCTCAGATGTCCCATGTTCCAAAGAGAGCACGTTCGTTCTGCACACCTCACTTGGCTCCGTGTCCTTGTTCTTCTTCCTTGAGTGCAGATTTTCTTCCAGGGGGAAAATGTTTTACTTCTATATTCTCTGACAGCTCGGGATATAGAGACTGCACACCTCCAGCCTGGTGAGACTTTCCACCTGGGTTGATGAAACCAGTCCAGCTGATTGCACCTTTGTCTCCTCTGGTCGTTTCAGCTCAGAGTCCACCGAATCGATTTGCAGGGTTTTAAACAGGCAGCTCCAAGAATTCTTTGAAAAAGTTTCTCCTTATTTTCCAATGCCTGGTGTCTGCCAACCCGGCCCGTCTTTATGCAAAAGATCTAACCGTCTGACTAGACAGAGCTCTTTTCATCTGCTCTGCTTACGAGACAGTTCGTGTTTCACTATGACTGTGATGTACAAGGATTCATTGACAAATAAGGCATATGTACAGTAATGAGGCATGTCATTTTGGCCAATAGAAGGCTATTCTTACAACAAAGCCTGACTTTATCAAAGTATTTGCTTCTTTAACTGTCTCCTTAAGCAGATGCTCCCAACGAAACTTGTGAATACCATTCCTAATAGTCCTGTTTTCCGACAACGTCGCAACAAAAGCTCCAAACCAGAAGAACTGAAATCAGGCTGCGGAGAGAAAAGTTTCTTATCAGACTGGAGATTTTGGCTGTGAGACGAATTTATGAGGAAGGGGGGGGGTGGGACCTTACATACACAGGGCTGTGTATGTAAAGGTCATCACATCTGCAGGTCACTTTTGATATCACTTTAACTGCGTTTTCACCAGGGGTGTAACAGTACACATAAGTCACGGTTCGGTACAATGAGAAAAAGGCAACAAAAAGTGTCACATGTATAAGACTAGCTTTTTTGATTTATTCTGAACAGACACCAAATGACTGCAAAACTAAAAACTATCTTCTGTTATAAATGTAAAAAAATGAATAGAATAAAACATAAAACAAGTGCATTAGGAGTGTTATAATAGGCAGGGATGCACATAACTGGTACGCAGGTACGCATGCGCGACAAAAAGAAGGAATGTCTGACGTCACGTGTGTCACCAAGCGCCTCTGTGTACCTGAAAGTCACCCAGCGGTCAGAGGAGCACTCTGCTGTTCCTCTCTCTTTAGCCTGGTGTTTGGCTGCAATTTGTGTCAAAAGACACTCTCAATCGCCAGTAGAGGATGGGGTTTGATGTATTTCCAGCGACGCACCGCACCTCCGTCAAACATCGCCGTCAGTCTTTGTCCAAGAAAGAGAGGGAGCTGAATTTGCTGATAAACTTTTTTTGATTGTTTCTAACTGTTTCATAAGTTATTAACCAGCCGTCAGTAGATTTTAGCCAGCAGTCCAATTATTCACAGAGGTGTTCATCTCCATAATAATTAGATCATGAGATTAAAACTGACAGAAAAACTCAAAAAAGTATTTTCAAGTCTAAAATGATTAACCAACCCATGACATCCTGGAACAGTTGGAAGCTGAGCTGTCTAAAATTGGCCATGATTTTTCGCTGATAATTTCAGATCCAGACGTCCCTCATCTATTTAAAATACAGACATGAAAACAACCATGGTGTGAGAAGTGTATCTTAAACCTGGATTACAGACTATACTGAGCTCCTGCAACCTTAATGCCATGATGTCATCAACAGGTGACCAAAAGAAACAGAACACTAACATGATTAAAATCACAGATTGCGCTGTGTATATTGCTCCAAAAAATATATATAACATCCTTTTTTTGTATGACCAAACTTAAAATCAGTACACAATGGAAACCCACACCACTGTTTTCAAACCCACTCAGTATCTCAGTGCCGTCTTTTGCTGGGTGTGTAAATGTGCCTGACTGTAAAGCGTCTGTCAGGGATGTTGTTTGCAGTTCACCCAAGCCACCCACCAGAAACCCAAATTTCCATAATTAAATAATAGACGCTTTCACATCACAGGAGCTCACCAGTGGCTTTCCTCCATAAACAGATTGTGCAGCTACAGTGCATTACCACACTTGACATTCATCACCTCATCACAGTGCCTGCCCCCTCACAGCTTAGCCACAGTGACTGCAGTTAATTTCGTTGTGGCCCGTACATAAGTGGCACTTAGAAAAATAAGATTAAATGAGCTTAACGCTTTCTGTCTGAGAGTCATGTTTGAGAATCTTTTTTGGAAAAGGGCTGTTTGCAACACACACACACACACTGTCAATACATTTATGGTGTTTACAGCTGCTCTGCCTTATGAAAACACCTTGGCCTTGCTCAGTAATGGTGTGGTTACATAACACAATATTCAGTATTTACATTTTTCACCCAGCATCTGTCAGTGCATTTTCATAATTGCGTGTGGTGGGGAGCATATTTCTGATTATCTAATCAAATCACATTGATAAATGGAAGACTAACCAGCCCCCTGCCCTCCTGCGTTAGCATGAAGTTCTGTAAAACCAGAGGGAAACCTGATTATTTAAATCCCACTGCCTCTCTCTCTCCTCTCCACACACAGACAGAACACTGGTCTCATCGAGCATTTGCAGCTTTTTGTTCAGCATTGGGTTAGACGAAGATGAAAGGGGAAAAATAAAATTATTGCCCAATCTTGGTGCGCTGTGAATTAGACTCTCTCACTTTCTGTTTTGCCTTGCTCTTCTCTCCCACCCAGGTATCTTTTTTATTCTTCCTCTTCTCCAGGCTATAGTTCTCTGTGTGTGGAGCTGGCTATCTAGTCTGGCACCCTGCCTTCACACTGGGGATTAACAGAAAGCCTTGTATGCGGACTACATGTCCTATTGCTTTTAATCATTCAGTGTGAAATCTCAATTCCTTCACAGAACCCGTTATGTAATTATTGCTAGTATTAATTATTCCTCTCTTACACTGCTTATTTGTGGGTATTATACTTTAAGAAGTGTAACAACAGTTGTTTGATCGCTTAAAAGACTGTTCATTTACCGATTATTAGCCCTTTTTTTAAGGTGTTCCGTATTTCATAGCAAAAGGATATGATATGCAACAAGCTATAGATCTAATCCTTAGTGTTTTGTCACAAATAAGAAAGAGGTCTGGTTTCAGAAGGCCAGTAGAAGCTCCTTCCTCCAGCAGTGACAGCTCTATGTAAATTGTCAGTACATGCAGATAAACAAGAAAGAGAAACATCCCCCAGTTAATGTGGCAGCTCAGAGCACGGCAGCAGAGCTTCACAGCTGACGTGCATCTTTCCCAGACTGGCCTTCTGTGCCTGAATCTGTTTTGGATTTAAGAAATTACTATTCATATGTGAATGAGTTAGCCCCAAAGACACAACCAGAATTATGGATAATTAACAATTTTCTGTCATGTGGTTGTATTATTTGTATAAATCTTTCCTTGGCCTGCGTTTCACCTCTCAGGCTAAACACAGGGCTGAATTATGTTTTTGGTGGAGATCGCTGCAGGCACCATCCAGTCCTAGATGCTAGAATAAACATTAGACCAGCAATGAAGGTGTCCAGCTTTCTTTTTCTCAAGCAAGCAAGGTTCAAGGAGCTATCTTTAGGATCTGCCTTTGCTACACAGCCAATGTTAGCATTAACAGCTGTTATCATTCCAAGAGAAATGTTGTAAAGTTCGGCTTCGAACTTTATTACTTTACTCACCAAAGTGAGTAAAGTTTTAAAGAGATACCAAAGCTTTAAAGAGATACCACCAGTATACCACCAGTGGTCAGCAAGACACCCCTTGATTTATGTCTGAAATATAAAATGTGGATGAAGCTTCTGGTTACTCTGTCCTGCAAGTGTGCTAAATTTTACCAGTTATCGGCCACTAAGCTATCAAACATGGACGGTGGACACGATCATGGACCAGTGGCTGAAGACTCAGTCAACTGATAGAAAATCAGACAAAACCTCAGAATGCAAAGTTTAACTAGTAATGTAGTCACTAAGACTGAGACGCAGCGTGTTACACACCCAGGCAGTTTTCAATTTTGATTTTAATTAGATGGCAGCACTTGTTGCAGTGAGGGGGTTGTAGATAATTGAAACTCTCTCTCAGGTGACATTCTCCTGAGCATGTTGCCACCACAGAAGTGGTAGACCCTAGTGGTTTTGGGGATGTTTGGGTTGTTAGTTGGTCCAGTCTGATTTTAATGGTTAAGTTGTCCTCAAACATGATCCATAAGTTGAAATTGGGCTGAGCAATGTGGTTTCCCCAAAGCATCAATCAAGTTCTTGTTTTTGCAAGGTGTATTTGCATCAACATTTCCTCTATCTATAGTCACGATGCGATTAAACCCCTTTCTTTTTAGCTGGAAACTCGCCCAAGCTGAATGAACAGGCAATTAATAAAACAAACTCTTGAAGCAGCAGCTCTATGTTCCAGGAGTTTCATGCCTCAGACCGGCCCATGCAAATCCAGCTGGAGAAATAACCAGGGGGCGGGAGCATCGTGGCAACCATAGTAACTCACTCACACACATACACACCTGTCTGTGTGGTCACTTCTGGAGAGAAGCAGCAGAATGGGAATAAATGAGAATAACAGTTTCTCTGTCCTGGAGCTGTCAGTCTCATAACGCACTGACTCACCACAGAGACCTTAAACACACCACGGAGCAGATTGATGTTCTGTTAGCGCCGTAGAGACTTGTTTACTGAATACTCGATTACGTTTATTGTGACATTTACCAGCAGCCGACTGATGCGCTATGATGTGATATGACTGAGACCGAGCTCAGTCCTGGGGGGTCCGGCCCGGTGTTATAGCTGGTGTTATGTGGCATCACATAACTTTGTCTTCTGGAGGTGGCCCAGGAACAGCTGTAGCAGGATACTTGTTCTTTCAGCCCAGTGCCATGACTGAACACTGGGCACAAAAAAAAAGTTCAGATTATCGTGCGATAAAATTATAGTCGACATTAATTAAATAATGTATTAACTTTGACAGCCCTAATAATTATACATGATTTACTTTTTGAAAGTGCAACACAATTGTAGTTTTGTATGAATATACAATTCACAGTGTAGACATACTTGTGTTTTTCCCATGTAAGATAATGGAAAAGGTCAGGAATCGGATGGTACAGTTTACATCTCAGTACATTAGAATGTCTAATGCTACACTGTCAGTTCCTACTCCGGTTTAGATGTGCAACCTAAATATCATTAACAGTCCTAAATGTAAAGAAATGGCTGTTGAACACCATCAGGATGAGAGGTTCATTGCTGTTTGGAACAGTTCACTCTCATTTTCTAATGGAGACGATGAGGGAGGTATAAAGACTGAAAATAAGGCTGTGTGAGATTTCCACTTAGTATGTATGCACCCAAGGGTCTAGTTGTTGGTAACTGTTTTTAAGTATTGGATGAAACCTTGAAGACTGCTGTGATGGCACTTTATTTCTGCAGTATGTGCTCAAATGGTAATGTCTGAATATAAAGATGTTGCTTTGTTGTCGTATCACAGCCGCTTGTTTTTTTTTCTCTCTCTGTGTGAAGGCAAAGGTTTCACATTCGTCCTCTGCTGCAGGGCATTATGATGCTCCCTCAGATTAATTAAATGTCTGGAATTTATGCCGGTGTCTGACATTCAGGGTGAGAGTGAAACAAACAGTGTAATTGAATTTAGCTTGTCACTTAAGACCGTTCTGCCTCGGCACCTGATTCATATCTAAACACATCTGGCTTCAGTGACTCTGCTGCTTTTCTTTTTGTAACATGTAGTCAGAGCCGCACCTCATCATTATGTGATTTGTCAGAAACAAACACTCTCCAGCGGCTGCAGCCGGCAGACTCGTTCAGTGAACAAATTCTGCTTCCCTCTGTCATGATTTTTCACCAGTTTGTGTTTTGAGACAAACTGCTGCTGGGAAAGTGAGCTGGAGTTTGGTGAAGTTACAGTAAGGTCAGCTGTCACAGATGTTGAGGAGATAGGGTTTGTTAGACTGTGCACAGTGTTTCTCCTCAGTAGGTTCATACTGGGTACGAAGAACAATCATTTATTTCAACAAGTCTTCCGAGAAAAACTTTTGGATATGATGGTGCTGTTACCAAGCAGCAAGCTCCAAGGCTGAAAAAATAGGAAGTATAGTTCTGCCAATATGTCTGGCTGCAAAGCAATTCAATCCCAATAGACTCCCATGTTAAAATGCCCAACTTTACAGCAGAAATAAACACTTTTACAGCCTGGTACAACCTGTGGTTTAGGGCGCTATGGCTGCTTTCCATCAGTTTCTCCTAACACACCTGTTTAAATGTTATTAAGGCTTAAAGTTCTCAAGATGTACTACTCTGAGTAACTGGTGAGTGATCTTATGCCTGTCTAGCACTGTCATTTAAGTCTTGAGACTTTTATTGTGATTTCCCATCTTAGGATCAATGAAGTCTATCCATCTATGTATCTATGTATCTATGTATCTATCTATCTATCTATCTATCTATCTATCTATCTATCTATCTATCTATCTATCTATCTATCTCACTCTTGAGAAATTCACCTGTTACAACAGCAATATAACAAGCAAGAGTAAAGAATAAGATATAAAAAGAGACACTATAAATTTATGTACAAAAAAATATATGGAAGAGTATATACTGCTTGTATTATGATTTATTTAAGAAGAAAAATATACAGTGTTTCTTTAGTTATTGAAAACATTGCACAGTATGGTGGGCATGAATAGGAATAAATGTACAGCTGGTAATGTAAACAAGAAATAAATAAATAATGTCCATTTTTACAAAGTCTATGCCCATTGTAAACCTACTTTAAACTCGGTCCCTATAGCTCGATGATCCAGTTGAAGTTGGGCATGAATAAGACACTTTTTTGCCCTAGTGTGAACCTGAATCCCTCAACAGATGAGCTAGGTATTGAAAAGAGAAAAACTTTATTTCACCTGCAACACATGGAGCTCAATAATAGGGGTGTGCCATCCAAGGCACCTCACGATTCAATTCGATTACGATTCAGGGTGCTACGATTTGATTACTCAGCGATTATCATGATCATAATGATTTTAAATGCATCTTCTCTGTCTGGTCTGGTTTAAGGAAAGAAGGAAAACTGTTCAAATCTATCTATCCAACCAACCTGTTTTAGCTGATAAAAATTAAATTAAATTCCGTTACACAGTTTAACCAATGTTAATTTACCTGGCCATGGTCCTCTGTCAGCCTGAGAAGCATCAAGATTCTCCACCTCTTCCAGGAAAAGATTCATGATTGCAAAGAAAATCATTATTATATCTCCATCATCTCTCTTGTTTATTCAGCTCCGACTGCAGCGGTGGTTGTCAACGTTGCTAGGAAACGTTAGCAACGCTTTGTTACGCGAGGATGCTTGCAGACACGCAAATACGACACCGCAGCAGACCAGACCATCTCATTTAACAACGATTGACGTGGTCTTCGGGGGTGCCTCCGAAATCGTTGCTACGTAGACCGTTTAGTCTGGGTCCTCCGAAGGCTGCAGCCGCTGAATTGGGACACAGCTAAAGACTTAGCTGCTGCCATCTTCACCATCATCTGGTCCGTTCCTTAAGGTGTCCAGGCGGCATGCACAACTTTTATATTTGTGCACTGCGGTTGTGTTCCTGTCATTTAGTTAAAAGTTTGAAAAATAATCGTTTTTGAACACTTATGAGTTGTTTTTGAATTGTCACGCGTCACAATGAATCTAATAATGGATCCATCTGCACACCCCTACTAAATAACAGCCCACTGCTCATCTCAATGATAATGTTTTATATATTATTAATGCACAGCGTAGAATTAGAACAGAAACACTGTGCACTGGAAATGCTTAAAGACCAGTCCTCTTTCAGTTAGATTATTGCTCCAGCTTTTCTCATCATCACATATGACACTGCTCTTTGTCCACCTCACCTTTTCTCTATACTCTCTTTTATCACATTTCCGTCGCCCCGACAGTAATAACTGATATTAATCACATTAAACACAACAATGAGACACAGCTCATTAACATAGCTCAGCAAATAAGTGCTCACTCGCATTGTCTGACCATGATTCAGGAGGCTGTCTGTTTCTCTGCCTCTCTTATTGGCTCACTAGCCACAGTAGAGATAGCTGCCTGTCACTGTGTCAGTGCATTTTCCAATCCAGTACAACATGTCCTGCAGTATTTACACTCCTGACATATTGTTTGATATCAGCTGTCATCTTGACTTGCAAAGAAAAAAACGGCATCAGTAAACAAGCATGTGCACGTGTATCAACCCTTCGTGGAGTCGATCAGTCCATCTATCTGCCCCGTGGGAGATTTGGACAAGTGACACCCAGCTGTCCCGTTAGCCCTGGCAATGAGGCCTGACGCTCGAATCCCAAAGGTGCTTTAAAAGAAGCCTCATGCATGAAAGGAGGATTATGAACGCGACGCGATTTTAAAAGACACTGACAACAGTCGGCCTTGCTCGGCTGCCTCCCGTGAGCACAGCAAATCCACCAGTTTGTGTTTCTCAGCAGAGCGGGAGGGAGAAACACACAGTGATCCCTGTGCTCACTGTCCCTGATAAACAGCTCAACAGTGCAAGAGAAGCATTGGGCTGTGAGGAACAGGAATGCTTACTCAGGCTTTTCACATACACCAAAAGAGGAGGAAGGAGGAATGCATAAGAAGGGAAAAAACTAAAACTGCAAGTAATCTGACCCAGTTTTTTTTTTTTTTTTTTTCTCCTGGCTTGTGGCTCTGAGCTGGTGATGCAGGCAGATTTTTCTATTTATGCTCTTGGTTTGGATTGATCTCACTATGAAGCAAAGAGATGCATCTCAGGGGAAGGCTGGCCCGTTAATAGCCATTGTTCATCACCGCCCATGCATACTTGCTAGATTTTTTTTTTCTGACACAGAAAATTGTGCACAGTTCGCTTTTTATACATGAGGAAAAATACCTTTGTATGGGGGCAGTCCATAGATTTAAAATCTTCATTCAGTGTTCAATTTTATCAGCCATTGATAGACATTTGGGAAGGGTAGTGAGGTAAAATGTTGAATTGATTTTTTGTCATCTGTGCTCTCCTTCAGCCTGCCTCTCATACCTTTTACTTGAGGATATGATTGACACTACACCCAGAATAAGAAACCACATCCCCAGAGAAGCTGTTACTTTCAGGTGTACATTTAATGGATATGTGGAAGAAGCAGGAACAGTGACAGTAACCGTAAGAGCTCAAAGATACATAAGCAAGAGATGCGTGTCAAAGGCAGCTTATTTAAGTTCTTGAAGATGTTTCTATGTCTCATCTGAAAGGCTTTGTACAGACTGGTGAGGATTCTCTGGCCTAGATATACCATGACTTGAATGATTGAGCGTCTTCACAGACATACCCCAAATTCTTAGCTGCATTGCTCTGTGCAACAGCGATCCACAAAGTCCACAAAGGCAAGAAGAGCTGAAAATAGCACTGTTAGAACAACACGGGGAGGCTGTTTTTGTGTGGGCCGGTTGTCTCTGGTTCCAATGAGAATATGAGATATGCCAGTACAAATTTGGTGAACTTCGACCTGTGAGTTAGCTGTGTTGACCGATAAAAGGCTGTCTTATCAGTGCTGAACTTTCATGGGAAGCTCCAGACTGTTGTAGCTTATTAGCTGTGTTGGACCAGACACCTTTGTTTAACCTCAGCTCCACAAAAGAAGATGTCTGTAAACTGTTAAAAGACTGTTGAACAAACTGGCTCACTGTATTCTTTAATATCAAAGGTAGCAGGTATAAGCAAGGGTATAATAAGGGTAAACTTGTTTAAAAAAAAATAGATAATTGACTCCTTTGACAGCCGAGTTTGCAGGTAGCAATATCAGCACTTCTTACAGAGCATACACACAGATGTGGAGAAGAAATAGGGAGCTGGTAGCTGCATTTTAGACTGGAAATACAGATCTGATCCGTTTGGTGGTCCTGTATGTGTCAGATTCCATGTGGCATGCTTCAATTAATGATGTGTGTTGTGGCTGTGGTGTTTCTACTTGAGCAGGTGACAGGTCTGCACAGTGTCTGTGTTCTGAAAGATGTCACACCAGGACAAGCAGTGACAATTTGGTTGGTTTGTGTTTACATCAACGTTGGTCAGAGCCAATTGGAGCTGGAGTTGATAAATTCCCTCATCTACTGCAGATTATTTGATGCAGGTGTAGATGCAGTTTGTGCCGTTTTTGGTCACCAACAGAGGACAGATGTTCACAGGTCTTACCACTTTTTGACCAGCGGGAAGTGGGGCTCTAGTGACAGTGCTGAATATATTCTCCTGGCCATCACAGGGAATTACCAGATGACACAACAGTGTGTTGAAACTTGAATTTGGAGGGGGAGGGAGTTGTTGTTTTTTTGCTGCTGGAATTGAACCATTCATGGTGCAGTTATGTGGCATGTACAGTAACCTCTCAGCTTCTGAGGTGTGTGTTAATTTTGGTAAATTTAAAAACTCACACTTCTACTTAGTGTCCAAATATTGCAGCAATATTGCTCTGTGTGTCAATAGACAGCTGCCTGCAACAGAGGCAGAATGAGAAGAGTGGCTCATTGGGAACCACCTCGTCACACTGGGGCAAATAGCCTGCTGGAGAGGAAATGCTTTGAGCATAGACACTGTTCAGTGCTTCTCCACCCACTGCATGGACTGATGAGGAGAACATGGATAGTGCAAAGGTGGGAGTATAAAAGTAGTCATGGTGTTAAAGATGTAGTGTGGTTTTTATTTTGAAGATTCCATAACAACCATGATTTCCTCATGAGCACTTATATTTTTGCTCTTCTTCATCAGCCATAGTAATGTAAACCTGAGGCGGGATCCATCCTCCTCCTCTGCATTTCCTATTTCAACTCTTGAAAGATGAGAGGTGTAAAATTCTCTTTCATGTCCAATCAAACAGGTTTGTGTCTCAGCAGGTGTCCTCCCTCTGACAGGATTCAGTGGAGCAGATGTTGGTATTAAAGCTAGAAATTATTACGTAACTTACCTCAGACCCACTGTCTGAACTCAGAGGAAACCTCAAGGAAAGTCAAAATGTTGTTGTTTGTTTGTTTTTTTAAATCTTCCAATGTCAACACTACCATGACATTGGTTTGTGTAGGTGGTTGATTGGGGTTAAAGCCTCATTTTTGGATTTGCTGTTTGGGAAAAAGCTGTGTTGATGCAGTACAATTGATAATGCAGTCTGATCATCTCAGACTGCGTTAGTATTCATAACGGAACAGCTGGCCTGGATCTATCCAAAGATGGCAAAAATCATCCTACTGTGTGATCAAAAATAGTCTGGCACACAAGCTTCCCTTAGTCAGCAAATATTTGTTTTTACACTTTTGTGCTGATTAAAGAAACAAGATTTAACCTGAGTTAAATGGATTTTAGGACCTCTGGCTAGAACCAGCCATGTTCAGTCTTAATACTAAGCTCAGCTACCTGTTGTTTGGCTCCAAATTCATATGAAACATACAGGCATGGAGCAGTGTATATATTCTCTTCTATTTCCAGATAAAAAAAAAAAAGAAATCTAATTATACTGGAAAATGTCAGTGCAGCTCTTTACTCATGTTACTTATCAGAGCATTCAGTGTGTAAAGACAGGAGCTTCACAGAGACTGAAAAATTACCCTTATTATGTCATTAGGGTCATTTCTCTTGAAGCTGTTGCATCATGGGAAATGTAGGAGCCAGTGTGTGTGGGATCCATATTTGAGACCAAAAGTCAGGACTTCTCAGGTTCCTCTACTTTATTTTTGACAATGATCTTTCAGATGTCGTTGTTTTGTAAGTGCTGCAGCTTTTTCAAACAGCAACACAAAATATTGATAGACTTCCTCTAATATGTCAATCTGTCTCCTAGACAACACATTTTCCAGTGTGTTGGCAACTGGTCTCCTCACTCTTCCTATATATGTAGATTAAAGATTAATTTAGCACTTTTCCTAGTGACCAGACTGAACATATGGACACTGAGTCACTTCCAGCGAGAGAACAAACACATAAATTAAGCGAAGCGTGCTATTTGTGTTGATGTGCATCGATTATCCCCCGTGACATTCACACTGCCAGGGTTAAAGGTTCCATCTCTATGGAAGGCGCTCATGCAAAAATTTGTCAGAGCTGCCGGAGCTTCAGACGGAGGCGTTAAATTTTTCACTTTTCTATTTTGAATGTCATTCCTCAGCCGAGCTCGCATGTGTCACTTGTCATATTCAGCTCGCTTGAGTAGGCTTTAATATTTGGGAGATATGAGAGATAAAGCAGACGGTGGGGGCAAAACGGGTGTGTGCACAGCTCTGGTGGAGTGTAGAGACAGAAAACCCCAAAGCAAAAACTCAAATATTTTATGAGCAGGGACACACTGAGCTTATGAATGAATTAAGTAGCTTTGGAACTGGTCCAACAAGAAGCTCCTTTAAATAAGGGCCCAACTATCCCAGTCTAGTGAGTTCATCTTTTAAGAGTTTTCTGTCCTTTCTCAAGGACTGCTGCTAATTTTATGGTTGTTTACTGGCAACCTGACTCTTATGAGTCTTTATTCCAGACTGGATGCCTTTAACTAATTTCCCCCCTTGCCAACTAGTATAAAATAAGGAGACAGATACTTTTTCTTTTGCACTGCCTGAATGAAACGCACTTGTCCGGACCTGTGGGTCCAAAGCTGCATCAAGCTTCTGTGACAAGATGCCAACATCCTTGTCAAAGCCTGTGCTGCCAGTACGCAGACCAAGAGAAGACGTAAATTATATGAAAAGACGCCTGGGGGGGCCTTTAATCTGATTTTACTGCCTGTGGCTGAGCCAGAGATGGGGATTGGTTCGATGTAGACATGGGCAACTGGGGAGATAAAAGTGACAGTGACAGTGACAGTGAATCAAACAGTTGACATGCTGCATCACACCTTTGTCACATTTGCTGCTGTGGGACAGCACAGTGACTTTGCATCTACAGTTTAATTACGCTTTGTGAAGAAAGACTTATTATTGTCGAGGGCACAGTGTATCTAAAGTTTGTGACGTCCATATTATAAGTCACTGTGCAAAAAAAAGCAAAACATTTGCAGTTAATAAATTTTCAGCCATTCAATTCAATACAAGCCCCAAGAGTTGAAGCCACTTGTGAGATATAGCCATGACCATTAAAGTTGCATGGGACAAACTTATGAGCCACATGTTGAAGTCTCCATCAGTCAGGAAAGTGACCACAGAGATAAGAAAAAAATGTGTCAAAAACAGCAACAAATCAGAACATTGTAAAGCTGCACAAACCCACAGGAAACTTTCACCAGTCTGCAGTTCTCCTCAGCTGTAATCAGCATTTTGACTTTGTTTTAAGCAGTTAGATTTTGTGTTTACTGTTTCTATTAGTCTCATTACTCTCATCAGAATCATTCCCAGGCAGCAAAAGAAGCAAAAGAAGAAAGGCTTAGATACATGTTTTCTGCTTTGTGCCAAATGACAAGGTGAGGAACACTAACAGCTAAAGAAAGAGAGTTGGTGGAGGCCAAAAACAGAGGGAAAAGGAGCCGAGACACTGCACCTATATCACTCAGATGGCAGGATTTAAATGCAGATGTTCTGTACATGATCAATGTGTAATAACCATCATAACAACTTCATAACATTATCATGTGCTGCTGTAATTTGGCAGCGCAGTGATTTAAAGTGTCAGATGACAGGATTTATTTATTTATTTTTATATTTTTTATTTTATTTCTGTGTGCGAGTATGGCAGCAACTACTTATTGTTTGTATGTATCTGTACCTCTCGAATGCCCAAGACGAATTTCTCCACTTTAGGAGACAATAAAGACTCATCTTATCTTATCTTATAACAACTCTGCTACTTAGCTTTATTGTATTTTTTTTTTTTTTTTAATGACTGGTGGAGCACCAGGGCTGGCTAGTCTGATTCCAGTGAGGTTATCGATATGTTCCTCCAAGGAATATTGACTGGATCAAAGCAGTTGTAGTCCAGACTGTTCACATCTGTTCCCCCATTGGTGGAACAGAATACTCTCATAGCACAGCCGTCTTTCTCCATCCTTAGTCTCTTGAAGACTCACCCCCCTGGAGAAAACCTCGAGTGGGTTGAGTCTTCAAGAGATTCTTCCTGTGCACTTCTTTACTCTATCACCTTGCACTTACCAAACAGACATATAATATGACTCAATACTTCCACCAAACTTTCCTACAGCGCTAAAGCTTTGGTGATTTTTCTCACTATTAAGTCACTTTTTTATAAAAGCAAATGTTATGCTAGTAAATGTAAGGTAAATGTATCTCCTCCATCTCCTGTACCTGCTCAAAAGACGATATCAATTAGTTTTTCCTTTCAAAATGAACATAGCTGAGTTAAGACCAAGCAGTAAGATAACTAGTCTGTTCAAATAGTTAGCTATCGCTGCTGAAAAACATAAATACATGGACAGTACCGACATACTCAGCTAAACCTGTCATCACTTTGTTTTAGATTTTCTGGCACTACAAGTGTAGAGGAATCTCACCCTCTCTGATTCCTGTGATGATGACACTCCACAGCAATTTTAAACAATTTAGCTCCCAAGCTCAGAGCATCTCCTCCATGTATGCATCCGGCCTGAAATCTTTGTCAACATGTATTTTTCAAGAGTGAGACTTAAAAGCGTGGAGCCTACTTAGTCGGTGCTTGTGCCTGTTGTTTCACTGCTGAGCTTCTCTGTGCTTCTCGGTCCCTTTGCAACGCAGTTGAAAGTCGGATGTTTCTGAAGCACAGCTAAGCAAAACTGACACGTCCCTCATAAAACCGCCCCCGCCCCCACGTGGACGCCTGTCCTTTTATCCTCCGCTGTTCGTCAGATTTGATACTAAGCTAATATAACGTGGGGCATGGGGAAGATAACGTCTGTATAAGGACAATGATTTAACGGCACTGCTTATCAGCTCATTGCATATGGGGCTGTTGAATCCACAGAGGGACGGGAGTGTACGCATCTAGGCATCTGCATTCGACACATCTGCTGTCGATGATATGGGATTATGGGAAAAATGGAGCAGTGTGAAAGAGGACAGAGGTGACGGGGGCTGCTGAGTAGTATCGCATCTGTCCTTTAAAGGCTGTTTCCTAAAAGCAATGACTTGTTCACAGATCCATTATGCTGAATCATTTCTAGCGGGCGGTCACTGCTATTGTAACTAATTGAACCTATATGGATAAAAAAGCATTGAGTGTGTAAAGCTGCCACATTGATCTTAGCCCGGGTCAGGCCTTCAAGCCTCTGCTCGAGGGCGTTCTCTTGGGATGAGACCTTTTGGAGTTTAACCTCCCACGCTGGTATAAATTTCACAGGGAACCAGGAAGGAGTTGGTCATAGTCCAAAAGCGGAGTTCATTATTAAGTTCATTACCTCCCTCCTCTGTCTTCTTTGCTCTGTTTCTTCCTGTTTCACACTTTATTTGCTCCATTTGTCTTTCCACTCCCTTTCTCCCTCAGCCCCTCTTTCCTTTTTGATGTAAGCAGTCTGTCAGAGGCATTTGAAGCCTCTGCTTTTTTTTTTTACACAGCTTCTTCCCTCTTCATTTTTTCTCTGCCTCCCTCCTCAGCAGCTCCAGATTGGGAAGCCTTAGGTAGAGCACTTGCTGTGGCTTCTTTATCAGCGGGGACAGTTGCACTGCATCACAAGATTAAACTGTAGCCTGCCGTCTCTCTAAACTCTCTCCCCCTGCCTGGCCCCTCTCAACACTCCTTTGGGCAGTGTGACTGCTGTTTGGACTTGAACTCAGATTTTCATAGAAATGCATCTGGACTGTGAGCAGATGCCAGTTTCCTGAATTACACATGTTTTATTTGTCATGATATATCACTCACATATCTGTAAGGTGTTGCAGCTGGGGAACTGCAAGCTGTTTGCCCACCAGCAGGCACTCTGCACCGTGTCCTCTCGACACACTTAATGCAATCACCCTACCAGAGGATATACAGATGATGACATCCCAAAGTAACAGTCTAAACATCTAGGTGTGTAATGACTCATATTGACCTTTTGCTCCCTCGTGGCTGACATTACTGAGCGTCAGAATCCAGTTAACGTTCCCAGGGCATCTGGAGAAACGGGGAAAACGTCACCTTGACAAACGATTCAGTCCCAGTGATCACCTGCTCAAAGGTCTCAGTAGCTGCAGCTCCAGCTGGTGGTTACTACCTGACAGCTCAGACCCACCTTGCCTTTTGCATCATGGGCGGCAGCTTGATCAAGTCTTCTCTCGAGGTTTAGTCCAAGCCTCGCTCAGGGGTCGAGTTCGTTCATCTTCTCAACCACCCGACCAGCCAGCATTTCATTGCCTATACAGTAAGACCTGTCTGAAAAATACAACCTAAAATTCCACCCCAACGCTTAAAAGTATAATGTTAGCAACCCTTTCTTCAAATTCTGATGATACACGATCCTTCACAGTTACATCTCCATCTTTACTGGCCAATAAGAAAGAACGTAATGAGCACATCTGCAGGTGGTGATATGAGGTGTTTTATAAGGTCCTATTATCTCACTTTAACACTCACACTGCGTCAAACTTCGAATAAATATTTAAAAAGGAAGAAACTTTTTTTATCAACAAGCAAAGCTGTTGATAAAAAAAATCATCATCATCACACAACATAATTATTTTTGCTTCCTCTTAATCCTATCTCCCCTAATTGATTAGGGACTTTTTTATACACTTGGCTGAGCTCTTAACTTTCCAAGGGTAACTACCCAGAATGCAACAGGGGAGGGAAGTATTGGAGTTTACAGAGAGGGGGAAATTCGTCAACGCCACAAACTCTCGGGCCATGAGACTGTAGAGGTTACTGATGCAGCCTTATTGATTATATCATTGGTCAGCAATATTGAGTAACAAAAAGTGCTTGTAGTATTTGTACCACAAAAGGCAACGGAAAACTGTTGAAGCCAGAAGAATGAGTTTCTGTTAGTGCAGCAGCTGGGATCCATCTATCGGCTTCCATGCAGAGCCAAGACAGAGCAGAGGACTGGGCTGGAGCGATCTGTCCTCTCCTCTAAGCCCTGCTGGTTTTCCAGGTATCAAGTACAAATATCAAGTCTGTGAAGTGACGCTCCAGTGATCATGTATCAAACCCAGCAATGGAGTTAAAACGACAGCCAGGGGAGGAGACCTTAACCTGCTGAGGAAAATTATTCTGGTTTGACTCGAGGATGAACTGTTAAAATCTGTGGAACTTTACAATACATACATCCCCAATAAGACCAATTAAAAACCAAGAAAAACAAAAACGAAAAACTCACATTGTTCAAATTTCTAAATTAACTCATTCACTGCCAGAGTTTTTTCCCTCAGTATAGTCAGTGCCAGCACTTTTGAGGATTTCTGCTACTTTTCAAATAGCCACAGAATATGTTGTGCTGTGACTAAAATGACACAGAATATCTCAAATGAAAGGCGAGACTCTCTACTTTCACCAGGGTTCAACCGGGTTCATAGGTTTGATGAGACACTTGTTTGCTATGGTTACGTGATGGCGTGATAAGGGGGCTTCTGGCCGTCCGTAAGCCGCGGTTGGCTGCGACAGTCTGCTCCTGCGGCTGCGGGATATGTTGGATGAGTTTGTTGTGGTCACGTGATGCTTGATGACATAACTTCCTTTCATCACAGGAAGACCAAATTTTGACACAGGGTGGGGAAGGGCACCCTCTAGTGTAAACAGTGAAAAAAACAAAACTTGGTCGAAACTCCTTTTTGGCACGCTGGGCTTTAAAAAGAAAACTCATCAAAACTCCTTTTAGGCACTGAATGAGTTATGTTAAAACCTGTATTTTGGTTGTTGAGACAGATACAGGAGGGTGTAAATAAAACAGTGAACTGCAGGAAGCTCCCTCTGTAGCAGTGCAGTTACATGCACCAAGAGCTAATGAGAATGGATTAGATGTGAGAGCAGTTTTGGAGCTGACAAGAGGAGCATGGTGGGAGGGAGAGTTTCTTTGTGTGGTTGGATTAATAGACAAGGATTTAGATTGGATGTAATGATGCGGAGCAGAAAGCAATGGAGGAGCACCCCCACCCCCAGCACCCCCCACTGTCGCAACTGATAATATTTTGAAATGGGATGGGAGAGAGAACACACGCACAGTATGTACTGTTGTGTACATACACACAGTGCAGCTGATGGTGACCAACCAAATAAATAACCATTAATCATTCTTCACTAAAATGTGAACATATTATTAGTGTGGAGGATCAGCACTGCACTCCCCACCACACACCACTACACACACACACACATGGTCTGCAGGGTTCCACTGTAACTGTCATGCCACTGAGTATTCCCACTGATATTAGCTGACATCTGACCTTCAATGAACACGCACCCGCTGTTGCAGAAGGTTAGGAAGGCTGTCTGACAGCGGTGTGGTCTAATGAGAGGGGCTCTCTCAACAGAGCCGGAGTCAGACCCACACAGTATCCATACAAAACCCATACACACCTCATTAGCATCGTGCTAATAAGCCTCTGCACAGGAAAGCATGGAGAAGTGGGAGTGGAATGAAAAGAAGGATGGCATGTTTACAGACGCATCAAAGAATGTTTCTGCCACTTAGGAATGTGTGCTTCATTTTTTCCTTCATAATCTGTGTTGCTTTCATCATGAAGCTACTTCAGTGTCTTGTTAGCAGCGATAGGCAGGAATCAGTTCATTCACATCTTACCTTTTACAACATCCCCCCAGTGTGAGCGTTTAAAATTTAAGGGTTTGTAATACTTGAACTAAATGCTTCTTGCCTGATCAGTCAGTTTGTGGTTTTCATAATTACTTTGATAATTTCTGGCTGTTTTATTTAATCACAGTGTTTTTCCCCAGAGTGAAATTTAGAATTGATGCTTATCATTCATGTTACAGGCCTGAGTCTGATTAGCCTAGCATGTCAGGCCAAACACCAGAGAAAAAAACTCAATTGCTAACTTGGCTTTTTTAGAAAGGGAAAAACTACATGGACCAGTAATTCACACATTATATCGTTGATTTGACCTTAACACAAAGGACACCCTCACTGAGACCACGACAAGAGTTGTTGGGGGTTAAAACAAACCAGGTACTTTTGTTAATGTGTCAGTTTTACTTTTAAGTCCTGGGTGACCTCGTGCACAGAGCAAGCAAGCCATCCCTGCTGCTGAGAGTCCTCGTGCTCTACTTATGCTCCAAGTTTTTGATTTGAGATTGATATCAACCTTTTCAGCTCATAATCTCACAACGAGGCAAATGATTTCGAAAGCGCAATTAGTTTAAATTATTTGCTTCACATGTCGTAATGTTACATAGTTATACATGATTATTTCATGGCGTGGTGAATGTACAGGTCACAACTTGTCCACGAGAGTGTTTCGGAGTTGTTAGATTGTGTATTTGATGAGTTTGATGAGGGACAGAGGACCTGTACAGCTCGCCTCTCTACCCCGCAGATCTCAAAACAACAGGCACTGATAATTAAAGGTAATGAACCTTCTTCTACGACTACAGGGATTATGGCAACAGGCGAATTTGAACATTTTAATCAGATGAAAAATCTTCATGTTCAAAGTAATCTCTTCTTTTGTTGCAGGTATTAAATTTAAGGTCTCATAGAAGAACTAGTGTTGAAAAACTTTACCCAGCACCAGCTGTTCTCAACCTGGTTGATCTGCAATCGCCACACTGGTTTGGTTCTTTGATGCGTAATGAGCTGATTCACACTTGAAGTTTAGGAGGTTTTTAACTCCATTTCACAAAGGCATACCATCTCCTTCATGTCTCCTCATCTGTGTATCCCAGGTTTCCCAGCTGTTCTGAATCCCTCATCGCAACAGAACAGTGGAGAATCTTTACATCTCATGGGATACAGTGTGTATGGAGAACAAGCATTTGTTAACTGAATTGTGGAAATCTCAGGGGGGGCGAGTGTGCTGAACGTGCAGCACTGTTTAATCTGTGTAACATATTGCTTTCATATTCCAATGAAACAACCACTTTTATTAATTTCTGTCACTTATTATTAAAGTCCAATTTCCTGGATAGATCTTAATAGCTCTGTTTTTGCTGCTAGCTGGAAAAGATCATATTGAGAATTCATTCACATGTGTAGACCGGTGATGGCATCCAAAACAAAACTGTTAGAACCAGCTGGAGCAGAAAAACATGAACTTCCACTATCTTTTTATTCATGGACAGTTCACACTCTTTACCCTTTTCACTGCTTCTGTTTTTGAGATTCAAAAAATATGACTCTGCCAAAACATGTATCATGTGTATCATGAGCCTCCCAAACTGTTCCACGTAAATTTTTATTTCAAGTTAAACAATTTAAACCTTTTTTTTACCAAATCATATAGAAAGTAAACACAAAAAGCAGTCGACTGGATTAGAAATGGCAGCTTGGGATCTAGTTCCTGGGAAACTCCCTCCTAGCCAGACGAGCTGTCACACCCATGTATACCCTATGAATCTTTTAAAAGAACATAAGAAATAAGTGGTAGTTGAGAAGATTGATGTGTCTGTCATGCAAAGTTAATGGAAACTGTGAAGCTACAGCTACAAACAGATAGCTCAGTTTAAAGAGTAGAAACTGACCAAAGACAAGAAACCCATAAAGCAGGCACATAAAGACCCTGTGAAATCCTAAC
>OMNW01034759.1:0-10065 GCA_900303245.1 Selene dorsalis | reverse complement strand
AACACATAATTCTAACTGCTTGTTTTTTGCACGTTAAACAAAGAAGATATAACATGCAAGATGATGTTTTGGCTTTTGGTGGTGTTTAAGTTCCAGTGGTATAATCTCTTCTAGATCATATCTGACTTTAACCTATTTTTTCTGGTTTCCCCCCCCACGAAGCAATGGAACAAATAAAACCTAATTAAGTTCTGGCATCTGTTTTAAATGGGACATCAGTGTTTATGATGTAAATCCCTGTTTTAGGCAGCAGCAGAGAAGAGGAGTCTCACAGATTAAAGGTTTACAGTTTCCATCCTAAATCTCCCTCTGTTGTTTCTCTAGGGGCCACAAACGTAAGCACGAGGAGGCCAAGGAGGAGGAGGACGAGGACGAGGTGGAGAATAAACAGTCTGCTGATGAGTCCTCCAAAGACTCCAACGAGGAAGAGGAAGGCAGCAGCTCGGAGGCGGACGAGATGGCGGCCGCCCTGGAGGCCGAGCTCAATGACTTTATGTGACCAGGAGCCGTCACGGGAAAAAGACAAAGAAAATCAAAGTCCAGTCGTCCCTACGAGTGGTACCTGAAAAAATTATTTTTCTGCTTTGGAGTCAGTGTGTACTTTAGGATGTATGAGCCATGAATGTGTGATGTACTCAAAATGAATGTCCTGTACAGAAATGACATGTTGCTGTGTAAATAAAGGCTTAGATCTTTTGTAGTATTGATATATAGCCTTTTTGGCAGAAAACACTTTGATGTTAACATTTTATTGTAAGATAACAAACAGTAGGAGACATGAAAATTTGATACTTTTTCTTTTTTTGTTTTACTGTTTTCTATTTCAATTTTTATATTCATGAGAAAAAAGACAAACAAAATTATAAAGCGTATAAATTTTTGCTGGTCGTACATGCCAAAGAGTTCAGAATAGGTTTGCCAAGGTGTGCAGCTAAAAGTTTTACTCTTGACTTCCACTTTTTATTTTTCTTTCGGCCTCCTCCACAGTTTTCTAGGGTCATAACCAGCGGATCTAGACGTTTGAATGTGTCCCCCCCGCGCCCCCTTCCCTGAGTTGTTTCTTCCTTCTTGGTGTACATTTGAAGACTTAATGGTAAGGTAACTGTCTTTTTGTGATTACCACACCCTTGGTGCATTGTCACTGGAAACTCAATCCTACTGGTGCATTTTATTTTTCATTCATTGTACATTATAGTTCAGTTCAGAGGGATGGTCACTCCTAGCAGGCCTGTGCTGACTGTGAATCTCATATTTTCTCATTTACCTTTTTAATGTATAGACAGTTTCCCTAATCTTTGCATATGGTTCAGACGTTCATAGATATTGTTCTGGACTCTGTTTGCTCAGTTCTCCACTCGTGCTCACAGCATTAGAAACTAGAGTAGTATCTTTCTCCTAAATGACTGTCAGTGTTAGCTGTTGTTATAGAAACCCATTAATCAGCAGAAAGGCTTTAGTAGTAGTTATTCCTTGATTTTTTTTAATGATGGCAACATTCACTGTGTTGGGGTGGCAGTAAAACCCTCAAATATCTTGAAACACTTACCCAGTGCTGTCAGATAGACAGCACTGGGTAAGTGAGAAAATGTGTTCTTGGTGATTTTTAAATGAACTCATTAAATCTACACAACATATAGAAGTAGTATGAAGTATAAAAATGTCTGAAATGACTTCAAATTACCAGATTTCATTTCATCACAATGACATTTTGAAGTGGTTTACCTCAAAAAGTGATTAAAAAAAAAGAAGGATTCACCAGCACATCACCTCCTCGGTGTCCCACCGTAGACCAGCCGATACAGTGTGACTGCACTTTACTGATACCACACAGCTCTGGGTGTTGAAGACCAACAGCTTCCATGTCATGTCATTTTCAAACAAGTCATCCTGCGAAGTTGCTCAGTGTGACCCTAATGGAGTGTGTTGTTTACCTTCACTGTCAAACAGAGCAGACTCTGTCCTCGTCTCATGCAGTCAAACACCTTCAGCCTGTAGAAGTGAGTAGTAGTTACTGTCCTGAGACACAACGACAGGTGTGTGTTTCCCCCCCCTCGACTTCTTTTCACTCCATAACGGACAAACTTGTTTCTACGGCGACTGTCATCCTATTTTGTTTTTTGTGTCAACAGTGGTTCTACGATGAGTTTCAATCAAAATAAAACTGACGTGTAACGTATTTGTAAATTTCATACTTGACCTTGAGAGAAAAGATACTTTCATTGAATAAAGATGTTTCTAAGTAACGACGGACGGAACATTGGGCCTCTTCTTCTGCACCCTAACAAGGATGTCGTGGGTGAAATATTTTCATTTTATGCCACGAACATGATCACAACATCATACCCCAGACAGAAGTCCATTAGCTTTTCCTGCTGCCTCTTCTTTGCTGGGTTTTAAACATTAGAATCATAATGTGATGGCGCTATGAGACTCGCACCAAGACGTCCTACTCAGTTAATGGGGTCTGTGTCATGGAAACCATACCAGAACCATTAGGCCTCGCTCCAGCGTGTCGCTTGAGTTGATACATGTAGAAAATGTATTGCATTGTGCAAAAAAAAAAACCTTGTTGTTACACCAAGACAAGCAGCCTCATTACAGGAGAAAGCACGACTCATCAGTTTACAATTTTAGATGCAGGAGGGAAAAGAAAGAAGGCAGACAATCTTTTTTTCTCCTCAGCTGATCTTTTCATCAGAAATGACTAAAGTAGAATTCTCTATTTAAAACTACAGTGTAACCTAAACCATGTAAAACCATTGTTGAGGGCATTGCGATGCCAGGAGGATTAGTGCTGGTAAAGAGATATATTGTGGTATTAGTCAGTCATTTGTCATTCAGGAGAAGAGGAAACAGTGGGATAAGTCACAGTCATAAAGTCTATTGAAAGAAATTGACCTGGGCCGTTCTATTATGGGGTGTTTCCTTCCCGTAACGGCTGATGATCTGCCGCCTTTAAAAGCCAAAGCAAACAGCAATAAACAGAGAGCTGTTCATCCTGTGATGAAGGCACACACTTTTTCTCACATTTACAACAATGTTGATCACACATGGTTTGATTCTTCATCTGAATGCAAATAAAAGACCATTTGGTTGGCTGGTTGACTGATGATCCACAGCAGTGAGTGCAGCGTAGAGCAGAGGGTCTGAGAAGTGAAGCCAGTTAAAAAAAACTCATCTACAGCCTCATAACAGGGTTTTGTTTTAGGAAGTGATCTCATACCACTGTGACGTTTGTTTTAGCAAAACTCACAAACAACAAAATGATGCTCCTTCATGGAGTGAGGTCAGGTGAACACATGTTTATGACCAAACAAACATTTTTATGGGCATCATAGGAGGCAGCTGATGACGACCAGGTGGCTGAGTTTATTCAGCCACTATGTTATTAGTTTGACTATATTCAACATTAGGCTCTAGATCTAAATGTAATCCACCGTCTTCAGTCAAACTGGATCTCTTTCTGTATCTGGAGGATCTACCAATTCAAGGGGGGTTGGTGGCTGATGTATGGTGAGTGTGTGAATGTCTGTGATAGAAAAGCACTATACAGTATGTGTAGAGAAAAACACTGCATGAATGGTGGCTAAGACCAGAGCAGCACTATATAACTGCAATCAATTTAGCATTGGTCGGTTGAACCTTGTAAATCATATAAAATATAATAATCCTGGAACTTCAACTGAGTTTGATGCACACTTTCACTCTTTTAAACGCTGGTGTGAGCAGATTTTCTCATCTTCCAGGATGAAAAGAGCGAGTAACTGGACTTTGAGTCAGGTTTGATTCATCAGACTTGCTTCTTTCTGGAATGAACCCACACACCTGAAGATTGGAAGTACAGAGGGAGCTGCAGATTTTGTGTTTCATCACTCTTATCTCCTGACATCCTGTCCTCAAGGTTGAACAACATGAAAAATACTTTCTTCACAGGTGAGTGACAGCTGCTCCCACCGGCCCCGTCCCAAGGATACAACTTCATATCTCAGATCTTACTTCTGCTGAGCCGGATTTTCTCCTTTTGTCTTTCTCCCAAAGGTGTTGCTGCGTCTCTGATGTGATTGATGAGCCATGAAGACAATGAGTTGCTCTGGTCTGATTGGCACTTGAGGTCAGAGCTCTGTTCCACCTGTATTGTCTCTGCGAGTGCTAGTTCTGAGGGCTGAGTCTGTAGAGAAGAGCTGCACAAGAGCACAGGTACAGATGAATGTTTCCTCTGTGTCACTAGAAAGAGAAACGAACCCTGAGGCTCTGTTGGCCGTTTACCTGACCTTCTGCTGGTTCCCACCTTACCAGAGGTGTCATCGATGTGCTGACTGCACCAAAGCGTGGTTTGTGGTGTGAAGACACAGAAAGACCCAAACAAAAAAATCGGAGGTGAGAGAAATCTTCCTAGTGGCAGGATGGATATGAATTGGTGATGCTGATTTGTCAGTTCAGGTGTGGAGATGTGTGTAGTTGCTATAGTAATCTGAGTTTGTGTGTCTGTGGTGTAAAGGCACTAATTTATCTTGTTACCACACAGGAACTTTTGTAAGCTCGACAAACTGAATCTGTCACAGAGATTTTCACGGTCTAAACTACAACCCAGGTTTTATATGACCATGGTACAGTATATCCCTTAAATCCTAATGTAATGAGCAGTGAAACAGGAAATGGTCTTCAGTCTCCTTAGATCACAAAGCGTATCAAAAACGTACCAAAAGCTGCTCTGGAAGAAAAGATTGAGCCTGTTTGTGTTGTTAATGCAAAATGTAGCTGACTGTGTCAGACACTACTTTCTATATCAACTCAAAGACTATTGTGTGCTTTCTATGCTCAGTTTGCACTGAGCATTACAATTTGACATATGAAAACTAAAAACATGCACATACAATATTTTCCATATGTCTATCTCATATGAATATGTATGTTTATGAATGTTTTGTACACATTCAGTGTGTTGCATAAGCACATATCCATCCTATATATGTTATATATTGCATTTCTGAACAGGTTGGCTTTTATACGCTGTAATATTTGTCCCTGTTCGATGTGACAATGCAGAAATGCGCTGTAAGTGTGACGTGTAAAGACAACCCCCCTGTCCTGAGCAGAGGGAAAACATGTGCTAGGTTTATTTACTCTATGATGACAGATAGACTTCCATATACAAGCAGCTAATGTTTCCACATTTAAAAGAGTTATCTGTTACCAAACACCGGAGCATCCGTGTGTTTTATTGTTGAACTTCCATATCTTGAGTCATGAGTCTCATCTCCAAAGGTGAGGTGAGGTGAAGAATAATAACTGGGTTCACATCAAAGGGTCTCTGAACCTTTCACACCTTTGATTATCAGAGAGCAGACATGAGGCAGCTGTCGGTGTACAGTATGTAGGGCAGTGGAGGGAGGTGGAAGTGGCTGTAAATTGGGCGAGGGCCTCCATTAATAAGTGAATGAGAAGGACTGATTACTCTGCTTATAGCAAATCATTACAGGAGCCTGCATCCACAGTTATCGCTTCAATCTGTGAAATAAATGCAGCACAACGTGAAAATAAATGAGGTCAACTTTGTCAGAAACTTGAGATCGCAGCATCGTTCATCTTATTTTTAATGACAAACACTGCACTCAATCCCATCTGAGGTTATTGGAAACATACTGTGAGCTTTGTCAGCAGCAGTGGAAGCTTGACTGCATTGCTACATCATTATTGTTATTACTGAACATACCCTACAATACATATGTTTTCACCCTTCAAAAGTGCGATGAAACGATTTTACTGGAAAGTCCTTATACAAGGTCCAGCAGCACGATAATCAATCATCCCCAAGGTAAGTTAGTGAGATAGAGAACAGCATGAGCTCAAAGCTGCATAATGAAACATGATAAATCAAGTCAAACATGGGATTTGAAAGCTTGAGGGCATGTTCAGAACAAGCGTTATCTTCTTTTTCAAAGCAACTCCGAGTCAGGACAGAGACAGGCTGACAGAATGAAACCCACTTTTTAAAACGGGTCAAGGAAGTTATCAAGAAAGTCACATTTTAATAGTTTCCAGAAATAAATGAGGGGCGCTTATTTTTAATAAAATGCGTAAATCTGAGAAAATGTAGAGCTGATAACTGGGCCAGGTCAACATTATGTGCCGTCTTACATTACAATGCTAATTACATCCCACTGTCCTGTTGTTCTCTATTGATGGTGGTTTCAAATTAAGACGTTTTTTTTTAAACTTGTGATACTTTAAATGCAGTCTGACATTTTTTAGCCCTTGAGTGAAAGAAGGTTGGCACCATTCGTGTGCTAAATCTGGAGTAACAGAGGGGATGATTGGCTTATCATAGCAAAGCATACAAGGAGGGAACAGCCTGCCTTTGAAATCCCAGCCCCAGCCTCACATGCACAGGCACTAAATCCTGGTCTTTTACCAAAACTTGCAATAGAATAAACATATTATTCCAAAATGTCCATCTCTCCTTTTCCTCCTGTGCTCGTCATGAGAAGGTCAGACTGAACAAAACACCATAATGACTGGATGTTTCTCCGTATGTCCAGATCATGTTCCTTTCCCAGAATGATCTGGTTTTACCAGCCAAGCTCTTGTTCTGCTCCTGAATCATTAGTGACTGAGAATATTAATCACAATCCCACACCTCAGCTAATTTCCGTTCCTCCAGAAATATAGCACTCACTAACACCCGGGGTATTTTTGTCCATTGACATGCACTGATGTCTTGAGCTTCTTCTGAAAACATCAGAGGCTTTTTCTAGATTATACATTGTACTGGCAGATTCTTTATGGCTGCGCTATTATGTTCTGTTTATGTAACAGGGATTTTCAAAGCACCTCCTGAGCCTCGCACAGAAACAAAGCTCAGCTCAGCTTCTCATATGGCAAAAATATTCAGCTTGGCCTCTCTGTTTTCTCCAGTTATGAGACTTAATTTTGTTTTCTTAAAACAGACAAAAGCATCAGTGAATGGTTTCTTTCAGCTGTTTACAATCCAAATAAACAGTGATTTTTCCTTCCGTATGTCCACTGAGCTGAAGACGATGTCATTGAGTATACTTAGTGTTTGTAAAACAGATGAAAACTGATGCACTGTTAAACTTTCTGTGTCAAGATTGTTAAAAAAAAAGAAAAAAAAGACAAGATTTCATGCAACAGATGGTGCTGAACATGATGTTTAATCACCAAATAGACAGATTTGATGGAGCAGGACGTGGGAGGGAAGATGAGAAACAATGCCAACAGCTAGTACATGAACCACTCAAAGAAAGCCTTCTGCTGAGAAAAAGCACCAGACCTGTTTTCAGAGAAATCACTCTTGCCACTAATCTCAAGATAAAAATAAAAAGCCGGTCTCCGGTTAGTGTTTTTCATCCCGAGTATGACCGATTCATTAATGGGGGAGTGTGTTATTTGTGGCTGTGATGGCTGACTGTGGATGGGTGGCCCTCTTGACAGCTTTGTGATGAGCCCCTCTCCGTCTGTGGGATAGGAGGCTCAGCCTGGGACCACTGACTCATGGCTTCCTCTCTGGCCTTTATGAGTTCCTTCCAGGTGACCTTCTGATCCAGGATCTGCATTTGGGATATTAGCAATATCACAGCTCATACATATTCCGATCATGCCCCTGTATGATATTTCTTCTATTCTTTTCCCTCAAAGTTGAAAAGACTCAGTTCATGATCCAGCTAACAACCGGTCTGACAGTAAAGGGAGTGGAGACTGTGTGTTTTTAATATTATTTTCATTAGATCTTTGTGGAGTTCATTTTTACAGATCAGGAGTTAACCGACCTCCCCTGAATGATATAAACATCATTATGATTTGATTAGAAGGCAGATATTTAATGAGATAATCATATTAGTGGTAATATATGTTGCTAATTATAATTTTCTCAGCAGTTTGCTGCCAACCTCGATAACAAGGGGAATTATATCATCCACAGCCTTAATGAGAGACACAGAGGTTTATATTTCATTCATGTAATTGTCACCAAAAGCAGCAGTGGGTACACCTGCCCGGATAATTCACCCTCACGATACTCTGATATAAAACAAAACTTTGTGACTTTGTGAAAAAATTATATATCTGTGGCACTTTGATTTACAGTGCTCATAAAAACCAATGGCCCCGGGCTCCTGTGGAAGCCATGGTGTGCCCTCTCATGTCTGAGCCGTGGAGAGAAAAGCGTGTGGGCCAGGGTTAATTAATCAGGAAGCGGCTTTACCAGGTTATTATTACTCCAGCAATTTAAGTCATGCTCTCTGCTCAGCTCTGATTGCTTTAAAGTCTGCGGGGGTTATTGGTTTTCTGTAAAAGAACACTTTATGAGTGAAATGCAACACCGCAGCACACTGTCTAGTTTGCTACAGTGTCATTACATAGTTTTATATCAATTACCCTGATACTTTACAGACGTGTTGTTATTGAGTTCAAGCTTTTTAAGATTCCATGAGTGAAGTAGAAGGCATGAGGGCACCCAGTATTTCTGCTTTCTGTGCAAACAAGAACAACTTAACATTTTGTCTTCTTAAAAGTGCTGGCACCTCAAGGGCGTTGTTGCTGCATGGTGCTGCATCCATTGTGGTGAAGAAGCCTACGCTAACATCAGAATGCATGCTCTCAGTTCCTGTTGAATGCCAGCGTGTTAGCACTTTCACTATGTTTTCTATTTCCACACTCTTAGTTTAGCATGTCAGCATGCTAACTTTCGATTTTTGTAAATTAGCATTGAACATGGAGTGCAGCTAAGGCTGATGGGAATGCTTTGAATGTTTTATGACCCAAACAATTTGCATAGTTTTGCAAATTGTAAAAAGGTGGGTGCACGGTGGTTTGTGTGGCTGTTTTGTCCAGAAAAGCACTTTACAAACACAAAGCCACTTTCAGAGCCACAAATCAACCTCATGTTTGACCTATAGTGGGTCAGGAACCATGACTGGAGATTGGTACCAGTTTACCCTGTAGTTGGGACATTTCATTAGATGAGCAAAAAGTTAGAGCTGTGGGTGGTGCTGAATGAAAAGTCAGAGCAATAGCAGAGTCATATCCATCCTCTAGAAACCTTGAAGATGTGTAAAAGATCTGGTGACAAACTGTCCAACATTTGTTGCACAAATATCAGCTTTTGAAAGTTGACAAATTAGAGATTCTTCCTCTGCTGATGAGAGCTCTCTCTATGCAGTCAGTGATTTCCTTAAGTAGATTAAAAAAAAAACTTAAGTGGTTTGCTGCTTTTCAGCATTTGTCTGAGTTTGCAAGTCACTGCATTGTATTCTCTGCAGGTCTGACCCTCTTTCAATGTCATGCAGCACCACCGAGCAGGAATGGAGACAGAGTGGAGATGGATGGGGACTGGAGGTGGGAGTCGGCGTAGGCAAAGCTGAATATCGCTGTGTGACAAGACGGACGTCCTCTGACACCCACGGCCCACTCCATTTATGAGATGTCTCCTGCAGCTGGTGACAGAGGTAACAAATGTGGCAGACAGTGCCATCCCATGAATCCACCCCACACACACACTCCTCTGTGGTTGGGTGCTGATGATGAGGAGCACGGAGCACGTCTGCTCTGACAGCCTGGGAGGAAAGAGAGGGAACAAAAACAAAACTTGGTCCTCTGTCTGACTTCAGGAAATCAAGAACTTTAATTTACTACATCAATCGCACGGTCATATCAGCTTTGATCTTCACACCACATTGTGTGCTCTGAAATAACACACACAGTACACAGAGAGTGTGTAGACACCAAAATCATTCTCTGTACCTGGTAGATTGTCAGATCCTCTGCAGTCAGTCACAGTGACATGAGAAACTGGTCATCTGTACACAGGTCACACAAGACTGTACCTGAGTCCACAGCAGCATCAGCAGGTCTGTGGCTCAGTGTTTGGACACCACAGCATCTTGGGCTAAACGCTAGAGCATACATGTTCCCAGTAACAATGATAATATGCTGATGTTTAGTAGGTAATGTTGGCATTATATAAATCATTTTATTATAAAAAATAAAATTTAAATCAATAAAATTCTGCCTCTCTGTATGGCACCCATTAAACTAAACTAAACTTCA
>OMNW01034757.1:111100-122362 GCA_900303245.1 Selene dorsalis | reverse complement strand
TTTAATGCACTTTTTAAGAGGCAGTATATTGACTGAGGTTTGTTCACAGCCTCCTCCCACTCCTCTACACAAAGAAACACACTGACATCTGTGGTCACATGGCAGCTCCTTCTGTTGTCTTTGTCACCTGCATGTGTCTTACACTCCAAGGAGGAGAAGTGATGAAAGCCACACACACACACACACACACAGTGACACACAGTCACTCTCACATATTTTATTAATAGCTTTAAATCCCTGAGGCAACCACTACATACTGTATCTACACGCTGTGCAAGTGTCGTTTGCAATCACCAGCATTCAACAGTGACATTTGAAAATACATTTTAGCCCATCAGCAGTGGCATCAATATCCCACAATGCAAAGCTACAACACATGCCAGGTTAATAGTTAATCTTTTTTTTTTACCAGCTCCACCTGGTCAGGTGTGACATAGACCTTATTCACTTCTTTGACCTTTAAGTGTGAGTGAAGCACAAAATGGCAGAAGATGTTATGTTTGATATTGTTTTCTTCCAATGCACTCAACAACAACACAAAGGTACCAAAAACTGCAGTTCCTCTGATGGCCACTAGAGTCTGGCTGCAACAGTTAGTCATTCCCCACAGATCCATGTTAACAGCAGAAATAAACACACAGCAGATACAAAGTTGACTTGACTTGCTATACTAACTGAAGTGGTGGAAGTTATGAGCTGCTGGTTAGCTCTTGATACTCAGAAGGCCATGTGCTCACCATAGCAACCAAAACAGCAGTCGCTGGGGTTTTAACTCCACACACGCCATTTATGCATCAGGTGGACTCGGGCACTGGCACTGCCAATAATATTGAGATGCCAACACTGAACCTCAATACTGCTCCTCAGGATCTTATCAGGAGCTTATGGCTGTTATAATTCACTTTCCTTTGGATAATCTGCTAAATACATACAATGAGGACAAGAAATCCAGATTGAAATTTAAAACAAAGTCCTGTGGGTAGAAGTGAAGTTCGTTTACAAAGTGTGTGTTTGAAACGATGACCCTGCTCACAGGTCCCGTGGGGCTGGAGAACCTTTTGATGACGGTCTTCTAAAGCCTCTGGGCCATTAACTACATGCACATCCAGTATCTGCTCAGACATGCTGTGTGATAACTGAGCCATCCTGTAGGAGGAGAGCAGTGCATGCTGGGAAACAGACATGATGTCTACATTTGTAAGTTCTGTCATATCAAGCTCCCCACTCTAAAATTAAACAGTGGTTAAATCAACATTATTCAGTGTAGTTAGCTGAATGGCTCATTTAAAGACCATCGTAGTGCATACATAATTAAACCACCAAGTAATTGATTTCCATCTCAGCCTTATTCTATAGAGACAGGGCTGGATGATATTTCTTTTATTAAATAAAGCCAGATAAAAATAAAGTGAGTGCCTGGGAGGACAGTGATGAGTCCCAGGGAATATCAGAGACAGGGAAGAACAGAGGGCTGCTAATGAATTTCCCTACGTTACAATGAAGTCCCCAAACAATAGCATGTTTTTGTCATGCACTTTTTTCCCCTTGATCAGCTGCCGCCATGGAAACAGCACCTTTCCCTTTTTTTTTTTTTTTCTTGACAGCTCAAGATGGTGAATCGCACGTGTGAAGAGAAAGAGTGAGAGGCAAAGAGGTGGTGAGGGGGGAGGTGGAGGAGTGGAGGTGGAGGCAGCGGAGGGGAAAATGAGTGGTTGTGCTCTTTGGCAGGAAAAAGGGTTTCCCCTCGTTCTCCGCCCCTGTCTCTCTCTCTCTCTCTCTCCCTGAACATGATAAGAGAATGACGTTTCTGTTGTCTTTAGCGCAGACAGATGACAAAACAAGAGCAGGATTTGCTGTCACTCGCTCAGCTAAAAGAATGGGTTTCCAAAAATTATTTCTATGGCTAATTTAGAATCAGCAGCTGACAGAGGACGGATCCAGGCGGGCATCACCGAAAACAGATCCCCCACTCCTAAACCAGAGAGAGAACAAAAACACAGAAGCCTTTCCACATGATGGGAGGATTTGCTGTTCCCCTCGTTCTGTCCATCACCGTCTCCCCCGCTTACACACACACACACACACACACACACAGTTCCTAACCATCCTCATTATACAGTTCATTGTGACATGGCAGCCAGCTCGCTCGGGGAACCCTGCTAAACCCGTAGCTTCTGGCAACCAACCAGATGCTGGAGCTAAAAATAGCCTATCAAAACTTCCCAGGCGTCCTAATTTGAATAATTCATTGTCACTTTAAGTGACAGTGAAATCAGTGTTGGAGTGGAGGATGAGCTGCCGAGGTACAGACTGATGAGTCCATGCCAAGCCACTGTCGTCTTCATTTAGACGCTGGAACAGTGGAGGGGAAGGCAGATTTAAAAATCATGAACTCCACAGCTGGGAAAGTTTGACATTTAGTTTAGTATTGATGACTACAATTACATAAGTACTGGGTGTACACTCACGTGGTGTGTGCGATACAAAATGAAATGCAGAACCATCCAGGTGATAATGAAGAGCATGAGGAAAGCCCTGCTATTTAAACACAGATCAACAAATATAATATAAAGAGGAGGAGGATGTGAGTCATATGACTCACACTAAAGTGGAGGACCTGAGATTTGTTTGAACACTGACCAGTGACTGGGCTGACTGAAGATACAATAGGTGACTCAGTTGGACCTTCTTAAGTGAACATTTTCCTTTCCTTTGTTTTTAAAGCGTAATCAGGTGATTTCTGGTGTGATGCCAGAAAAGTGGCAACCTACTGGGACGAAGCACAGGGTGGACAGCAGTCATTTTAATCTTTTTTTGAATGAGTACTCAATTCAGTACTTGAATGTGTTTATGCACTGGGAAGCTGCAAACTGAATCACCCTCTAGGATAACTAAAGTTGTATTGAATTGAATTGAAAATGTAATAGTTATTGGGGGAGGGGCGCAGTCTAACAAAAACGCTAAAATGAATACTACAGGAGGAAAGAAGACAGAGCACCATGCAGGATCCACTTAGAGGTGTGTAGTAATATTACTAATAGAACTGTGCCCATGGTTTACATTAAACCATCCTACACATTTAGGATTCTGATAACAGATTGTATTAACATGGTCCATGGCCCACTGAGCTCAATGTAAATGCTTTCTGTACTTTCTGGGTAATCCTGTGGAAAATGAAGCTAATATGGGTAAAATCATAATCTCCTTGGCAGAGCTAATGATACGACTAACACTAATAATCCACAGTAGATTGTGTGAAATGCACTTCAAGTAGCACAGATGTCAGTGGAAGTGTTTCCAGGGGACACTAAAGAGTGTCAAACCCAAACGCACTTCAATGGTTCAATGGTTTCATCTTCAAAAGACACAGAGCGTAGAACAAGTCACAAGTGCATCCCTGTCTTGTCCATCACTTTTAACTCTCTCCTGGAAACACCTCTGTTTGCTTGTGTTGTTGTGTGCATTTACATGTGTTTTCTATGGTGACAGTGTGTTGCCACAGTTTGCCCACTGATTAAACTGTGTCCAAAGGCATGTCGCAACATTCAGAGAGAGATCTTGTTCTTGCTGCACTGATAGTGAAAGCCACAGTGAGGATGTGGAGGGAGGTGCAGGGTAACATGGATGAGTAATACTCCAAACTAACAATCCACAAGATGCATGTTAAATATCCGTCTCCTGTCTCTGGTCCTGTATAATTCAGAAAACTCCTCAGCTGGTGCTGGCTGTCAAAACTGTCCCAGAAAACTGCCTGGTAGAACAAAGAGTTGAAGACAAAGATTAAAGTGAGCAGCAGCTTATCGTAACATCACTCAAAATAAAACAAAAGCTGTTTTCAACCTCTCCAGTCTGATAAAAATAGTCACGCTTGAAGTTCCCACAGAGACTGTGATACTAAATATAACCACGCCTCTCTCTCTCTCTGCCTCTCTCTGTCATCTGCCCATCAATATTTCAGTGCTTTGCCTATAGCTCAGATGTGCCATTGACTCATGAAAGCTGATGTTTATGAAGGGACGTCTACGGCGCGGCAGCATAAATATTAGCGATGACTCTGCTGATGCGCTCAGCGAGCCTCCATTCATAAAGAGTATGTCACCACCAGGACGTGACAGGACAGAGGGGAGGGCGGTGGAGAGCAGGGTTTTATATGGAGCTCTAAAAGTGACTAAATGGGGTTTGAGGTCATCACACACACACACACACACATCTAACCGAGTATCTAAAACAAAGTTCAAAAAGTACTCCAAAGCTTCATATGTAAACTTTATTTGTACTTCTCTTGTGTTTATCATTAACTATTTTTTTCATATTCTGGCTTTATCCTGTTTTATTGAGTCACATATTTAATCATTAGTCTGGTCTCTGTTTTGATTCTGTACTGCATTCACTGTTTCTCTCTCACCTACATTTCCTTTTCTTCACCACACTGCACTGATTGTCCTGATGCACTTATAAAGAGATGAGTTCATTTATCCATTTTCATCTTTGATGAACATAAGATGCACCTAAGATGATGTAGAAGACAGAAGCTTGATGTCTCTTAACTCCCAGCTATCATTAGCTAGTTGGCTAGAATGCTTCTATTATGAGAGTTTATTCAGTGATATAAAAATGTTAAAAAAAAGTTATATATTGTATATAAACATTAAATATTACACATACAATATTATATGCACAGCTCAACAGCAACTGTAAAGAAGCTAGAAGCTAGTACCTACTGTCATGGTGTACATGGTAGTTAATGTGTGTGTGTCAGTTCAGCCTCCATGAAAGCAAAATAAACCTTGTGGCACAACATCAGCCTGGTTCCTCGGCCCAACTCTGGCCCATAAATGTGGCTGACTCTGCAGTATTCAATATTCAATATTCAAAAGAAACTCCAGCTGTGTTTTGCCATAGTCCACCAGATCTACTGGGATCTCCTTTTCCCTCTCCTCTCTGGGATATATGCAAAATATTTGTTCACTAATCACTTTGGGGGCATGAAGCCGCTTATTCGCCTATTGCATCATCATCTTAACTCTTCTATGTAACTGCACTGTGGCCGACTTGTTTCCATTTTGCACCATTTTGCGTTAGACCAGCAACTGCTCTGAACGTACAGTGCATACCCATCTTCTGATTTGTGAAAAAAAATAAAATAAAATGAAAACAGTAAATGATTGAATACTGGGTTTGGAGTAAACTGTTGTAAGAGTTTAGCAAATCAAACTTTAAATGTTTGACATCCACATACAGGAAGCTTTTATCCCTCCTGTCCCAAATATCACAGAGGGGATTGGAGCATCCATCCTCTCCTCAAGCCACCCCAGTCTCTAAAGGGAGCTGTCATGTCATGCAAATAACCGCTAATCTTAAATCACCCCAAAGATGCTATTCCCCACTGAGGACACTTATATTCCCAATAAAAGTCGCGATTCTATGTTTCCTCATTCAAATCCTTCTCCCAAATCATCAGAGACTAAATGTGACATTAATCACATTTCAAGGCTGCAACACATCTGAGAGTCCGAAACCAAAATCTGAAAGAGAGGAGGATCAGACAGACGAGGCTGAAACGGAGGACGATTTGACTTAACAGCCTCGATATCTCTGTGACCCATGACATGTTAGGTTCGGCGCGGCACACGGCGCTCTGGGCGCGGCTGTCTCTTAAGCTGAGGAAGTCCGTTTTGACACCAGGATCAGGAGAGGTTGTGGGTTGAGGTGGAAAGAGGGAGACACAAAGAGGTAGCTTGTGCTGAAAACGTGTGAAGCAGGTTTAGTTTGTTTCCAGTGAGATGCTCAACACTGACTGCCTCTGTCAGGAAAATATTGACGAGCTGAATAACCAGGTGGTTCAGACACACTGTGAAAATCAGACATCCACGAAGATTGATTTTGGCATCAATCCCCATTTCTCACTACTTTGACTACGTAGTAACAAAGCAAACAGAAACAGCTCTGACAGATCCGAGCAAGTGTCTCAACAATTCACAACAAAAACAGGAAGCAAAAACAGAGGGTCATTATCACTGGAAAACTATACACATGGAACCTGAGCCATGTGATTAAAAAATAAACAGGCTTATTTACCCCTTGGTTTCAGACAAATAAAGTTTCTATTCTATTCTATTCTATTCAGTTAGCTCTGTATTGATGATCTATCAGTAAAGGAAACACAACAAGAGGAACGCTGCACACTCCTGACTCCAACATGATCTTCAGCTTCTCAGCACATCTTATGATCCTGCTTCAAGGTCATCATCAGGGAAAGATGCAAACAAGAAATAATAAGTAAGACAGTGACAGGCAGAGAAGGCGCACCACTTCAACTCTATTATAAAATCGCTGCATTAACACGTCTTGTTTTCTGCGCCATAAGAAAGAAAAAGAAAAAAGACTTCTGTCACTGTCAGGCCTTTCTACAGACACTTGAGAGATTTTCAATGTGATTATCAGGATTTAACTTTGACTTAACTTTTTTTTTTACTACGTGAAAGCAACTTACACTTAGCTGTATCTGCAGCAAGTAGCAGCATAATACAGTGCACCCTGTATGTGTGCTCTTGTGTGGTGATACGTCAGCTCAACAGGTGAGAAAATGTAGTTCCAAAGGAAGGGGCTGCCTGAGGGTGAGACGGAGTGGGACAAACCTACTGCAGGTCATATACTGAATACAACAGCATGTTAAACAGGCCAAACTAACACTAAGATTTGCTATGAGTTGCCTCTGCCATTGTCATTGACGGCTTTCGATCTTGTTTAGATTTGATTACTTACAAATGATCAAGAATTTTTTTTTTCCATCTGACTGCTCCAACCTGCACATATAAATTCTATATAGGTGCACAACGCTCAGTGGGAGGAAGCAGAGAGAGAGGAGGTCCAGAGTAAGACACATTTGATCAGGATCACAGGATCATGTCATGCACCTTAAAAAGACTTTCTACCTCTTGGTTTCACCAGGACTGAAGTGATTAATTCATGTCTGTCATATCCAGGGGAAGTTTTTAATGCAACTCTATAGGCCCACAAACCCGAAGCCCATAGATGCCTGAATAATGCACAGCAAATGAATGTGCTGTTAACTTGGACATACTATTCTGCTCTTTTTATACATCCATTAATGGAGCCAGTGCCTTTGGGAATATCAGTCCAGTTCAGTCATGTTGAGTCAGGACTTGGGTATGACTGGAGTCTATACCCAGAACCTGGATTTGTTTCCAGTGGCTTCAGATGTGACTGTGACTTTGACTGTTTTTTTTTTTAAATACCAACATTTTCTCACATAAAGAAGACGACCATTTGAAAAGTATGAATCTGTGTCATGAGACGTTGGGAGAAGAACGCGCTGCACGGTGGTATATTCAGCTTGGTAAAACACAGATGCACAGTGCTCCATCCTCCTGTCATCCATTTGTCGACAAGTAGAGAGGAACATATGATTTGTGTGTGTGCGCGTCTGTGGTGTGTATGTGTGTGTGTGTCTGTGCTGGAGTGTAAAAATTGATGTCAGTATCTGGGCTTTTTTCTGTTGTGATTAAAAGCCTAGTTGGCAGGCATTTGCTCAGCCCTCCCAAGATTTCCTGAATAAATGAATACATTATTGTCATTTAAAAGAAACAAACATGCAATTACATGGAGAGTGGGAATAAAAGAGAGAAAGAAGCCTAGTCAAACCACTATACATACCCCCTTTGTATGTGACCAAGTCCACACACAACAACTCACACACACACGTTACCTCCCGCTGAGATCTGCAACCAGTCCCTTCAACCACTACTGTACCTTCACTGGTAAACCAGCCTGTTGTGTCACTGTGCTGTTATCCCTGTACTGATGAGCTTCCTGTTCCAGATTTCATCTTTAACTTAAATTTGCCAAAAGCTGTACCAAACTGGGTCACACACAAATAGCTGGTCGGGCAGGGTCCAAAGCAGAGCCGTCCCTCATCATTGTGCATTTAGTATCAGCAAGAGTTGGCTGTAAAGTTTGCTGTCTATCGAGTCCAGAGACTGTACGGGCTCTGATGAAATAACCATGGGGGTGTGATGTCCCACACTGGTTCCAGGTCAAAGCTGATGGAGCAGGGGAGCAGTTTGATTTCATTCTCAGTCCGGACTCTTAAGTTAAATAGTCCTCACTTAAACAGGAACAGGAAGTAGTGTGATGTGAAGTAAGGAGGTTGGAGGTCTGGAGGTGAGCAGAGACAGTTAACATCAACTGACAACCTGAAGATATAGTTGTGGCTTTAAACACCAAAAAACATCTCAGCGTTGTTTCACATGTCCTCTATCAGGCTTCTCTCTGGAGGACTATTAACAACAGGTCAGCATCAGCTGATCATCAGAAGACAGTAGGCTCTGAGCCATTCCTCTGATTGGCTGACTGTTTTCTGAGTGATCCAACTGGATCCAAGACTGAGAAGCTGCTTCAAACCTCCTCTGAATGCAGTCAACTGTTGGATCTTTTGCAGCCTTCTATCCCACAATGCACTTTGATCCACTTGGACTGTCATGCAGAAATGTCAGAAATGGAGAAGATGTTAAACGTTCTCTGTCGCCATGTTTTTTGTGTTTTAATGTATATTAGTGTTTTAATTTGAGTCCGTTCTAAATGCATTGGTCTAGTCTGTTGGGAGTGATCACCTGAATGAGCTGCGACTGTTAAGGTTGCTAGGCGACAGGAGGCTCGCTCTGGGCAGAACCAGAAACACAGTGGACACTCATTGGGCACGGATCTCATATACCAATGCTCTGTTCCTGTCCACATGGTCTACAGAGGACAAAGCCTTCACAGACCACATCCTCCACAGGTCAAGGCTGGTTGGTGGGTCCAGGTGGGCGGGGCTTTGGGCATGTCTGAGGGTGGTGACTGCTTTGTTGTGACATCACAAAGTTACAGAAGCCCTGATGGATTGTTTTAAGCCTCAATTTCTGAATACAGACTGTGAAGAAAAAATGGCTGTCAAACTTCTTTGCATAAATAATGATTTCATGTTAGTCCAGACAAAGGCTCTGCAGCTCCATAGGTCCACAAACACAAAGTCTGAATAATGCACAGCAAATGAATGTGGTGCTTTCTTGCTGCTATGACCATGACGTCCACTTAGCCATTTGCTTTAAAGCTTGTGAGTCACATAGTCCTCGTGAGCTGCTGTTTCCAAGGTCAAGACTGAACTGTGACGCACACTGTGAGAGATTTTAGGTGCATGAACTGAACTGATGCAAAACACAACATGTACTCTTTCAAGGCAAATATGTGCTCTACAGGCCCACGGGTCAAAACAGTGACTTTATGGAAACTCTACAGTAGAAGATACATAAAAGACATATAATATATATAAAGGAATGATTAAGCATCTGTTGTAATTACCACCAGGCAGTACATGTTACTATACAGTAGCTACAGTATTGCAAAGTGCTCTATTCTTAATGATTTATACTTGCACAAGATCGGCTTCTGAGTTCATAATGTGAACTTTTCGTGTGCTGCATCCCAAGGCTCCTATCTGTGCATGTGTCATCACCACTTCCACAACAAAAGGCTCGAGTCACACGCAATCAATCACAAAAGAAGCGTGATGAATGGAAATTAATCATATTGAATGGAGGATCTCTTATTTTTCTCCGCTCTCCGATTCCCACAGCAGATCAGCATTATTCACCATCTTCGGGGCCTTGGCTCTTAGTAAGACACGAGGTAGGGAAAGCCACTGTTGCTATGGTGATGAGGGATGTGAAAGTGGCGGCTGAGAAGCGCTGTGACAAAAGACAAGGCCAGATTTGACAACACAGTACTGATCAGCCCTGAGCTGAATGCTGATGTGTTTTGACAACACGACGGGCTCGGACCAACGTTCAAGCAGAGACTCGTACCTGAGACGCTTCACCCTCATTATGCCTGGCAGTGCTCAGTGCCCATTATCATCACCACAAACACACAGCATTTAGACAGTCAGACACTGAATACAGCAGGATATGACAGTCTTTACCAAAAAAAAAGTCCAAGAAACTAAAATCAAGATATCTGCAACTCACCGGCACTGCTGCATGGAATCCAGGGACAGTGCATGACAACATGAAAAAATACCATGTGCATATACTGTATGTACTGATGCTACATGTACATCTTCAAATTAAAAAAAAGTTTTGACTACATAAAAAAGTATGGTCTGTTCAGTCTTAGATGAAACAGTATGTGGATTTTAATTGTGCTTGTGTCCAAAAAAACACACACACTTTGTCACTGTTTGACTTTTTTCATAAAACACAACAAATTATGGGCCATTTTTTTTGTCATAGTCATTCATCTTCTTATGACTTAAGTCTGACCAGACAGATACATGAGACAACTCTGTGAAACAATGACTCTGAAACTGCCTTTTGTTTCTATAATAAATTCAAGAATCCATTAGTATTTTTAACAGATGACTGGACATCATTTCACCTGCAAATCACTAAAACTACATTCACTGGTGATGTTGAAACAATAAATCTGTCACTTGCCCACACCTCTTCCTTTGAAACAACATCACCTCCATCCATTCCTCACATTCTGTCTGAGGCAGTTTGCAGATGTTTTCTGGCATAAATTCCACTTCTTCCACATCTATGAAGTGATGTGTTTCATCTGATCACAGTGAATTCCATCATGTAATGTAGCATCAGGAACAGCAAGGGATTATTTGTTTCACAGATCTGTCACAGTCCCACTGTAGAGGCTGGGCAAAGGTGGCAATGCTGGGTTTCCTCCAGTACAGACAAGTATGGTATGGCAAGATTCAAAAACCTGCTTCTAACACAACCATCCAACACTGGATTAAAGGGACTTTTTATATTATGTAAATAAAGACCCACAGGTTTCTGAAGAACAGTTCTGAAGCTCAGAGTGAGCTGCTTTGCTGTCACCATTTTAGCAGTGTCTGACTCCGCCCCCTAACTTCCAGCTAATCCAAAAAAGGAGTACAGTTAGTGGCAGGCACAAACTCACCCACCTCCCACTGAAAGAGACCCGCCCTCAATTATGAAGCATTTTATGCTTTAATAATAATAATAATGCATGCTGGACTCCCCTACATGGCCATGCTGAGGTATATGCTCTAGGCCTGCCCTGCTCCTCCTCTCTACCTCTGGATCAGATTCAGGATCCAACACGTACGGCTGTATTTCATACGTTGACATTTTCAAAGTTTAGTAAAGTTCATTGTTTACTCTCAACTCGTGCACCGGCAAAATGAGGAAGTGGGGCTCAGCGGCGTTTGGCAGTGCTCGTCAG
>OMNW01034757.1:67276-97513 GCA_900303245.1 Selene dorsalis | reverse complement strand
TATAGAGCTTCTCCACTGGTGGTCAGAGCAGCAGGTATAGAAAACAAGAGGGCTTAGATCTTTCCCTGTTCCTAGAATCTATGTAAGCAGTCAACATTTTACATGCAAAAGAATGATTCACTCAAAAGTATGAGAATTGTTGCAAGTGGCACATAATCTATGTCATAACATTCAGCTCAACTTCCCTCATCCATTTCCTCATAAGCCCAGCTGCACATTAATACCCACGATTCAACTGTTTGCGTTCTGGACTGGCTGCGCTCCATTTGGAGATGATGTCACATTGTCAATAAAGTCACAATGCTGAACTGCAGTGGATCATTTTCTAAATCTACTCTAATTACATTTGTACATTTAGCTGTGTATTGAGTATTTGTGATTCTGAATGATTTTAAAGTCATCATTAGAGTGACATTCTTTGACATTGACTGCTGCTTTCAACTGCTGCCACTGTGTTGTGTGGAATATAAAGAGTAGGGGGCGACACTTTTTGCTGAGATGTTGTAAACTCTGTTCTCCTTCAGGCAAATCCTTTTTTGATTGACTTCAATACATACATCTGAGAGACAGATATTTCACACCCTGTACCAATAAAACAAGGGGTAGCATGAGATGTGTTTTTTTATTAATTTTGGAAAACCAACACATTTCATATCCCATATCTTCAGGGCTATTGGGTTCGATCCCCAGTCAGGGAGCAGAGGTTTGGGACCCTGCACAAATAAGCCTAGCAACCATTGGATGGACGGAAAGGAAAACGAAGGTGGTGGAGCTCCTGCAATCTGGAGGACAAAATGAGAACATGTTTTGCTGGAGGCCCTTTGTGCACCGCGGGGACTGATGGCACTTTATATACACTATTGTGCAATGCTCACAGGCACTATTATACAGCTGGGAGAGACATGTTCTTATGATGGAGGATATTTATGTCTTTACATTTGGTGGACAGTGCCTTGGGGCCACATGTGACTGGAAATGATGAAGGGGACCCTGGAAGAGATGGAGAGCCTGGCTCCCCAGTTTGGCCTGCAAAAACACTGGGCCCTCTGGTTCCACTAGATTGGCTTCAGATGACTTGGCACTCCAAACAAAGCTATTTCCGTCTCTCAAACTGGCTTACTTCATCCTGATGACAAATGACCAGTGTGTGACCTCCGTGGCAGCCATTTTACACCTTAACTCAATTCATTAATGTTCCAAAAATACCCACATTCAAACAACAGCACACCTCCAGGGGTGTGAAGGTGTGAAATCAGAGCAGCCGTATGAGCAGAACGGCATTGCTGCATAACAAACACCTGAAAAAAACAACAACAACAACAAAAAAAAAAAACCTAGAAAGGATTTCTGGATATACATCCAGGACTCCTGTTGTGTGAAGCAGGAAAACACGGCCAAACAGGCATTCTCACAGGGATCTTTGGTGTTTTATGTGTCTGTGTGGCCAGGGAGGGAGGCAGAGCCGTGCTGTCTCGTTAAAAAGTGTGCAAAAGCTTTTCCTTCAAAGGAGACTGAGGAACAGGCTCTGCCAGCAGGATCAATGCCAGGCAGACTCGGAGCGATATGGCCACCCAGCTCGTCTTACCCCTGCTTGGTAGGGGGGATATGTACTGTTTCAGTGGGGATTATACAGGAGCTAAAGAACACGGGGGAAGAATAATGAGGAAAGAAGGGAGGACAGTGGAGACAGCACAAGCGAAGTGAATCTATACGTCTGCCAAGAGAACAGTTCACTGAAAGTTTATCAGGTGAGGTGGGATTTGAAGAATCGGCTCAATTTAAAGCTCTGACTGTGCTGACAGACACTAGAAAGAGGAAACGTCAAAACTGCCTTTAAGCACAGAAAGATATTTAATGTCTATACACAAACAGCAGTGATAAGATTACTCTCTTAGTGAAAGCGATGATGATGTGAGAGACAGCTCTCAGGTGGGACATAAACCCAGAAACAAGACAACTTCAAACTTGGGAGAATTGCGTCCACTCACAGACCCACCACAATCTCCCCCACCCGAAAAAACCATGTTCTAAGGATAGTCCTAGAATCTAAGAATATCCTGTTTATGGAAAAAGGTTGTGAATGTAGGTCAAAGTCAGTGAGACACCGCAGAGAGAATACCAGGAGACTTGCCCAGGCTTGAGCTTGTCCCTGGTGTGTCTGTGTTTTCCGCACTGGTGTTCTTCCTGTTCCTGACTGATCACCCCTGCTTCCTCCACAGGTAACACTGCCTGCTCTGCCACTCTCACCGGTGCCCGAGCTGGGAATAAGCTCTACCAGTGGAGCAGGAGAGCTGAGCGAAGTCAGACAACGTGCAGCTATAACAAGGGTATTAGAGAGCAATTGTGCACAGTCATGAGTGAAACTAGTGGAGCGAAAGGGTGTGGGACACTGTCAGAGTAGGAAAGGTCCTCTCTCCAGCCAATTTCCCCTCAAACTTAAAACTTCCAAGCATCCTCCATCATCCTAATGTCTTCTGACAAATCACTTTGCTACAGAACTACTAATGTCTTGCTTGCATGCCATAATTTATTTACATCCTGCTTTAACTTCCCCTGTTAATGCCTGTTCCAATTAAAAGATCTTGCTGGTGGTTTTGTGGGTTTTAGTCCATTCACTTGAAATCAGCTTTTCTCTCCACTACAGGAGAGCATTTTCCAAAAGCCTTCCAACATCTTGAAAGAGCTTGTTGACTGTACCTTCCAGACAGGCATGTATATCTGTTCACTGCACGATACAAACACAGATGTACAGAACAAGACAGAAAGAATATATTGGATGTGTTGTTTGAAATGATAAATGATGAATGAAGGCAAAACTGTGCTACTTTAAACTCATTAGAAAGGGAAAACAAACACCACATCAAGTCACAAGAAGCTGCTGCTTGAGGCCAGAGCTCCAGAGAGCTGATGGATGTTCAGGATGGTGTCACTGCAGGTCATACTTAAGATTAGCATTACCTCAGCCTGGGTACAAACAACTCAGTCTACCTCAGTTAATCACTGATTTAAAATGCCCCCTAAAGTCAGCTGGGACTTCATTGTTTACTTCGACACATGTACCTTCAGTGCTGAGCGCACAACCTTTCTACTGATTTGTGATAGTCCCTGTTGTTGAGACTACAAAGCATCAATGCATTTTCAAAGCAGACTAGAATCAGAGAAGAAGAACTTAGAGTTGAGGACTGTGGAGATCTCTGTGATGACTGAAAGTGAGAGACCAGCAAGTGTGACAACAAAATGACTGCTTTGTAATGGACAGAAGGGATGTTTAACCAAGACGACTTTGCTGTTGTCAACAATTCATCCTCATCCTCACAAAAAAGAGTGAAACATGAGCTGCTCTGTAATAAATTAATATAACATTGAAGGCAGTTTTTCATATAAATGAGTCATAAACATTAACATATCAGGAGTGTTCAGTCCACTCATGGACTGTCCATGCAGACGTGCAGAAGTGGTGAGAACTAAAAAGTTTGCTCTGGCTATTGAAGGCTGTGGCAGCTAGCAGTTTGCTCAAAAAAGCTTGGTCTAACAGACAGAAACGACTCCATCAGATGAGCTTTTAGTTGCTTTAAGGTTGTAATCTCACACACCGACGTGTACGGGGAGAGGACATCCCAGAGTTTCTGGAACACATTCAGCTTTCTAAATGTCGCACAAATTCATCGGTCTTGTCACAGCAGCGTATGTTTTTTTTCCATTATACAGAGATAGGAGCCTGTGACAAACAAAAATGGACAGCACTGACAGATAATCTTGGGCCTGTGGCTTTCTCTCAGTGACTCAGGAGAAGGGTTGAGCGGTCACACCTTGTACGAAACCAAGGAGGGGAAATAATAAACACCATCTTCCTTTTGTTCTTCTCCCAGCCACACAAAGGTGCTGCCACAATAAAGGGAATCATGCAGTTTGACTCCCGTTCAAAAGACTTCACACTCAAAATATATTTATTTTAAGACTGTGTTTTTTCAATCAGTCAACTCCAGCAATTAATGAGTACGTTCAACCTGGTATAAAAGAGTTTACATCGAGTAATTCTCATCACCGTGAAATCTACATGTTAAAATACAGTGGGGTCCAAAAGTCTGAGAACTCTGTCGATGTTGATGAGGTGTAACTGGTTCTCACTGCAGATTGGTAAATCAGCCATTGATGACTTTAAGGTCTCATTTCCCAATCACTTTTCCCTGTACTTTATAAGTATTGTCAGTTCTTAAAACCACAAATATTACATAATACATCTTATTATGGATCAACACGAGTGTTGCTGTCGTCAAACGAAAATTATGACTAGATATCGTTGTCAACGAACCTTTATCATATGACAAAAATGAGACGAGACGCAACGTAAATGGTGGTCATGTGATGATAACTATAATTAAATATATACTGTGAAATGGGTTTGACTGAAAGAAAAATTTGGTTTTGTCTACACTATACTAAGTAATTATTCTGTATTAACTGGGTTAAATAGAATTACATTATTAAAAAAGAGATTAAAATACAGTTTTCGACGACTAAAACTAGACGAAAAATGTCACGGATTATTCTGACTAAAATGCTCAGACTTTTAGTCGACCGAAACTTGACTAGACAAAAAAGAGTATGAACGTGACTAAAACTAATAAAAACTAAAATGACAGTTTGACACAAAGACTAGACTAAAACTAAAATTAAAACAGGCTGCAAAAACACTAATCAACTCCCCAAAATTACATTTCCTGTCCTCCAGATTTAAGTAAAAATGAAAAAAAAAAATAGATAGTGTGTCCATGTTGCCAAGGTTTGGTGTATAGCTGAGAGCAATAACTGCTTTGCTGTGACATCACAAAGTCACAGAAGTCTTGACAGCTGGTTTTAAGGTTCAGACTCTGTGCATTTCTCTGTGGACTGAGGCTTTGATCCTTTCACATTATCATTATAAAACCAAAAGCTGATCTACAATCACACTACACGTAGACATCTACCTATCCAACAACACAGGACCTTTAACCTACAATAGGAAAGAACTGTCTGCAGTGCCATCTCTGTATCTAAATGCTGCTGAAGTAGGATTAAATATACAATGACCCTGAATTAAATGGAAAGGCCAGGGGGTAAGTTTAGAAGCTGCTGACAGACAAGGATTCCAGGACTGGGACCAGGGTGGAGATAGAAGTGTTATTTTGCAATAGCATTTTGTACTTGGCACCAGAGCACAGTGGCTAAAATGCGGTTCGGATCCGAGGCCTGCAGCCCTCCTTCTCCATCCCATGATATGAACTTCCTGTGCTCCATCCTTCTACAGGCTCAAACTCTGCAGCTCTTCTTTATTTACACTCCTTGAAATAGAAGATCGAACTGAATTGACCTCTGAGATAATGCTCAGTCTTTGAGGAGAGGAGTTTGGTTTCAAAGTGAAACCCACATGAAAAAACTGATACCTACGGAAAGAATTCAATATCAAAACAAATGAGGGTGTTGTTCATATTAAAGGAATATAAGTAATCTAATTCCCTGCTTGAGAATGAAACTGCATAGTGGAAATTCTTTTAGAGACAGTGAATGATGGAGATCAGTACATCAGCATATATTCCTGAAGAGCTGAAGTCAAATACGAATAAGATCAGACGTACACATTAGTCTAGTAAAGAATAAGACGAATTTACTCTGCCTTGTCAGCATTAAATGAACCACACCGATTAGAAGACTACATATAAGTTTGATGACAAATTTATTTAAATTGCAGGTATTAACAAAAAGCTGGGGAACAATAAAAGAAAACAGTGGTGAAAATTTCCTGCAGAGCTCAAAAACATAATCCGTTCTTGCCGCCCCACATGGCAGACAGGCTAATTACACAGCACCTGAAGCAACAGCATCAGCTCCTGCTTCCATTCAAGTCTGATAACAAAACAGGTCGCTGATAAGTACAGGTGTACCACTTGTTAGTCTCATCAACAAACTGTTACAGAGGATGTAGTTTCTGCTGCTGTTGAACTGTATTGCATTAAACGTGCATTTGTTGAAAAGCCTCATTGATGTGAGGGCAAAATAATGGAAACACTTGCCAGCACCAAATGACCATACAATTGCAAGGTCTTGACTTGGTTGTATATATATGGAATTGTCTCTCACATGCTGAATGAATTATTACATTATATCAAACTGATCACAAGGACTTTGTCTCCTATGTGCAAAACAAAATGTATCATTATAATCATCAGTACTCATTTATGACCTGAATCACTTTTTTCTCATTAATTATATTAATCATTGCTGCCTGAAGAAACAATAACTACGGTGGCCCTGAGAGCCCAACACACTGCTGGTTCTACATTACTGACTACAGCTGGGTCTGATCACTTTATCACACTTTACTAGTAACAGAGAGTGCTGTCTTTAAGAACATTAATCTCAACCACTGTGGGGTACAGTCACAGCAGTGTGTCTCATATTATGGTTTGTTTAACCCGTTTGTTTGTTTAATATCAAGAGCGTACAGCTTGACCAATCAGCTCTCTGAAGACCCAGATCAGCTGATCAAATGAATCAGGTCTGGTGTGCTGCTGATTGGTTGGAACAAAAAACCTCCAGCCACACTGGCCCTTTGTGGAATGAGCTGCCCATTCCTGTTGTAGATCATCTAAATTAACTAGCCTGGCATCTAAACATCAACATGATCCTAAACATAACTTTCCCTGAGAGGAAAAAGAATATTGAAATAATTTTCCAGGGCATGACAATGTTTTCTAGGTGTAGGTTTCTCTCATTTCCACATGTTTTCCAGGTTTTCCAGGCTGTGTAGGAACTCGGCCTCAACACAAACTGACCACTGTCACCATGAAGGAGGATTTATTAAAAGGCTGTTGCATTAGACTGTATTAATTTTAGCCAAGTGTTCCTACTGAACTGACAACAGGGGACATTTGGAAGTTGTCACAACAGAAAAAGGTTGCGTGACTGTTATTATGGGAATGTCAGGGTGAGAGGGAACACAAGTCACTGTGGTCAGACAGTAGGTCGCTGGATTTGCACCCTTCTCCATAATCACCTCTATTTGGAGGGGTTAAAAGAAGGGCCCATAAAACATGACCTTTCGCGAGGCTCTAATCGCTTTCCTCTCGGCCAACCACCTTCCATTTCTAACATGACAGCTTTACACGTCCCTTCTGACACCATTGGCGGGTTCAGGGACAATAAACACACGCGACTAAAGACGAGCAAAGTGAGGGGGGAGAGGGGAGGGAGACACATGAAGGGCAAGAGAAAGTCCTGGCCTGCGGTAAGGTTACCATCAGAAACACCAGGAAGGAACGCGAGAACACAGTGATTAGCATCAGTCGTGCTTCAGAAAGCCTTGATCTCATTCAATTAACTAGAGAGCACTGGTAGAGCATGTGCTGAAAGAACAACACAAAAAATTGTAAATTTATACAAAATATAAAAGTCAACATCAACCCTCTGAGGCTCACTCTCAGACTTTTACATCCCAGCTGTCATAAAGGACGTCTGTACACTATAGATAAATATAAATAAAAGAGCTGCACACATTTTGCATTTTGTTTGTTTGTTTTGAGAGAAGTATCTCTGGACATTTCTTCTCATTCAAACCTTACTGAACTCTGAATAATACAATACTGATGCCATTTACTTTGGGAATCCAACCAACAAACAGCTGAGCCTCTGAATTACACTGAGTCCCACTGGAGCCAAGTGTCCAATTTGGTGATGTTACTCTAGACGTAGCAGATCAGAATCCATAAATAAACACACAGGTAGAAAGACAAGCATACAGCAAAACACAACTTATTTGAGAGTGTATACACCTAAAGTGGGAGTGTATTTGGGAGTGACTACCACGCGCACTGATCATCATCTTAACAATGGCACTGATCGTGCCATTGTTAAGCCAGGTACCACATTTCTATCAGGGGGGTCTCTTAAGAAGGTCTTAGTCTAAGTTTGGTTGGCTAAGACACCCTTTTGAGGAGCACTTTACCGTCATGTTATAGTTAGGTCAACCTGTGCATCATAAACAAAGAGCACTGTGCTTTTGTATATTTGCACACCACTGAAAAGTGAATGCTGCAAACAGCAAAAGGTTTTGTGGATACTGTCTCCATGACAGAATCACTAAAGGTGGAAGACGGACCAGGAAAGAGTTGTATTCTAGTGGAAAGGAGAAAATTATGAAGCAAAAGTCACAGAATGAGTGGAGCAGGGAGGCTGAGGTGGACAGCCCGCTGCCCTGAGTCCTCTGCTGAGGCCTAACTGGGTCTGTGGGTCCTCTTTTCTTACATTAGAGAGATGTTCCCGTTCACCCCTGCGGCATTCTCCCTGTCCTCTTGCACTACTTTACCATAACCTTTTAGATCTACTCCCAAAATAGGTTCATTATAAACAGCTGCCCAACACACACACACACAAACACACACTAGTCTACCGTGCTCTCTGAAGGGCATTTTCCAACTTCCACCCTGCGTTTTGCACCTTTTTTATATACAGTCTATGCACCTTACTCATGCCACTGCCACGTCCTGTTACACTCCATGTTTAAGCAGGACCACTACAAACTGTCAGTCACAACGACTGACAGCTTGCAGAGACATGAATGGTTGGTGTGAAACTAAAAAGCACAATTCCTCTGAGGAAATGGAGTAATATCTATGCAAATTCACTGGTATTTCAATACACATGACTGAACACATTAACATGCATTACAACTGACATCTCACCTGAAACCCAATGTTATTTCAGCCCAATGCAGGAATGTTACCCTCATTTTAAAAGTATGCAATGATAAGACAGCAGCTGTGAGGCTGCAGATCTAGAGACGGGTCAGCCTCAAGGTGAAATGAGACTCTTCTGACGGCTGTTCGTTTATCAGGAAATTTGAATCATGTCTCCTCGCTGGAGCATCAGCTCAAGTCTCAGTGTTTCAGACGGAGACCATTAATAGAAAACACAGATCCAAACTGCGTAGGTGTCAGCACCAATACTGACCTAATTAAACAGCAACTCCACCACCTCCTGCATGTGCTTCATTCTGCAGTTTGCCTTTACCCCCACACTTTCTGAAGATTCAACTTTTTCAGGTGTTTTTCATTCTGAATAATTCTATTGACAAAATACTGATATACCTTTAGCTACAATAATTAGCTGGTTGGTTTCAGTTTGAGAGAAAAAAGGCCATTCAGAGGAGAAGTTGCTTGGTGATGCCGATTTATTACTGGTTGACTGAGTGACTGAGATTCTGGGAGGAAACAGCACTGCTATGGATAATTCATTACCTTTCAAATCTTCACCTAAGGTATCTGGGTCAGGGCAGAATGTCAAACATGTGGATAAATATTAGTTCAGTGCACTAATTGATGTGGAAGACACATAAATAGTATAAATGTGTTATGATAAGGACAGGCTGTAATGTGCCAGTTGGCATCCCATTGGCTGGAGCTAAGGAGAGTTGACCATGTTGGCACTGTGAGGTCCCTCACTCTCTTTCTGCTCCTGGTCCTTTGACCAGGCTGCTGGATGTCAGAGTGCCCAAGGCACTTCCATTTCCCCCACTTTCTCCTGAGTTTCTTCACTTGTCACTGCCCATGAGCAAAGCAATAAAAGAGGAAACCTCAAAAACCTGCAGACTTTGCAGGGATGACTTGCCCTGAGAATCCTCTGGGGCTGCGTAGAATGTGAGAAAATGAGCAAAAAGATTTTAAAAGGGGCAACCAGGCAACACTTGACTATTCACTTGACTTGACGTGACATTCAGGATCCTCATGTAATGTTCATGAGATGTTGGGAAGTATCAGTCTCAGACCCGGTAACCTGGAACTGCTAAGAAAGACCAAAGTCAGGTCTAGCAGAAGACTAACTGCAGAAACATCTTCAAAATGCCAGGGTTTATGGGTTCACAGGAAGAGATGTTTACATGAGGCAGCCTGCAGTTTGTCACAGTTGGAAAGCCACACACAGCAAAAAGAGCTGGGGTCCAGCAGCAAATTAGACTGATGCACATACTCAGAGCAATGAAGGCAAGAAGTCCACGATTCACCAAGAGTCTGCCCTAATACATGTAGGTGAGCCTGCTGAAAGGAGATTATCATTTCTACACTGCCAGCTGGGTTTGCATTCTGTTCACACTGTTTACACACAACTACAGAGAGCAGAACGTATTTGGAGGCTCCAGCTCACACTCGCCTCCCTGAGCCTGATGAAGCCACAGCATTCCCGGTTTGACGGCACCATGCTGGGAAGGGAACGATAAGGTGACTGGTCTGTTTGCCCTGAAAGATGTTAATGCAAATCAGAATAGAAGTGACAATTAGCGTGGTGAACCAGCTGTTGTGTCTACTGCAGAGCCGAATGTACCCTTTACCATTGTGGACAAAAGTCAGATGTGCAGCTAAACTTTTACGAGTCTGTGCAACTTAAGTCTTTTCAGTAGAAAAGAGGCTACAGCTAAGATACACACAAGTCCATGTGGTTATGATGGCAGGGTCCCATATATTAAGACAGTGTTATTATAATCTTATGAAAGGTAAGAAGAAAACATAAAATAAAGAATTATGGATACAGCCAATCGTTTGTTTGATTACTTTACATTATCAAAATTAGAAATTGCACTAACTAATCATCTAATACAAAAAAACCTGAGGTGACATCATGGTGACATCACCTCATGATGTTTGATGAGCTCATCTACACTGTGCAGATAAGAACATATTTATATCTCTTCTTCGTCTTAGAGGAGGCGTTAAAGCTAATGTGTATGACGTGTGTGGAAATGAGGACTTCAAAGGCTAAAATGGATATTTTTAAATTTCAACTGCTGACAGCCATTTCCATGGTGAAGTGTTTAGTGTTTCCTGCAAAACTTGTTTTCTCGTCAAGGTGGAAACACCTCCAAGACAGCATTTTGATTATAACGGGAAACTCAAACTGAGTCATACTTTGCAAGCTGGCAAAGCACGGATGATGACTCACCCCACATATTCACTGAGAGGAAAACTCTGGGATAGATTTCATCTCTCAACAAAGAAAAATCTGAGATGTGTAGAGGAGGAAAGAAAATGTTCTCTTTGCTTGTTTTGTTCATTGCTGGTTGGGTTTTCATGTTGCTGGTCTGGGAGGGAACACCATAGAAGATCACACTCAGTATCCAATATTTATTTAAGTAAGGGATGCCTGCATCCCCCTGCCTCTCCAGGCACTCTGTGTCTGAGCCACAAAAGGCTACAAGGACCAACCTGATGGGCGTAAATACATTCTCAGACCTATCAAAACATGCCAACAGTGCTTTATTGTCAAACGATCACGCATCTAATTATAACTAATCGATACCATATTATCTCAAGGAGGTTTTGAATGGAGCAGCTAATTGTAGAGAATGATCCAAGCTGGTCTGACGTACTTACAACCCCCCACGTCTACAGCATCTTCATTTAATCATTAACACAGAGCCAGGCTGAAGGTTGTATGAGCATCTGCCATAAATGTGATCTATACATACTGTAAATGTATGCTTGTGTTTACTGTATATGCATGCCTGTGTGTAGCTGTGGGCGGAGCTGTGACATCAGCGTCCTCATGTGACGGCGTGGAGAGTCAGAGCTGCACAGATGGTGTGAAGGCAGGGCTCCTCCAGTGTCACAGGCCTCCTGCCGTCAGCGCTCACAGACAGGGAGCAAAAGATCAAGAGGGAGAGCCAGACACTGCACAGGATAGAGACACGCTCATGTTCTCAGGTTCATCTTCATATTAAAAGGTGTTTACCATGAATCTGCTGATCTGTGGAAAGATTCTGATTCAATCTTCAAGATAAAGGACGAAAATACTCAATAAACAACAAACGTGACAGGAAAGCTAATGAAATGACACCTATTACATTATATCTACAGATCTATTTAGAGGAATTCTATATTCCAAGATGAAGATTAGACTTCTGTAATGAATGTGGACAGGCATTATATATATTTTCTTTGCCTATGCTGCGCAATTAAGTAGTAATAAATCAGACCTAATGCCATAATAGTCAACTGTTTAATTGTATTTCACATGACTGAATAGTTTCCAGCTTATTTCATTCCTGTTAAACTTTTATTCTTGTAAGAAGAAGAAGAAATAAAAACATCTTGAAACAAGCTCCACTGTCTGCTGACACTGAAGCTCTCTCATCTGCATCCCAGAGTCTTTCTGGACATATGGTGTTTGCTCAGTTGTCAGGGAGATGACTCGGTTGTCATCATACGATCCAACAAAGGAACCTCAGTCATGTGATACCGCATTAATAGTGAGTTAAAATATAAAGACACAGCTTTATCTTGTCCAGTTTTAATTATTTACCTTGACTCTATATCCACAACTACAGTTTACTGAGCCCAGCTGGTGTTTGTGTATTTAAATTTTTCATAAATGTTCAAATATTTAAATAAAGATTGAAAAAGAAATCACAATAACATGTACATCATCATATGTAAAAACATCTTTTTTCATGACTCAACACTCAACAGTTAAGAACAGTTAAGTTCTTGTTATTGAAAAGTATCAGTCTCAATATAAACGACCTACTGTATCTACTGTACTGTGGGTATCAGGTGTGAGTGACATCCTGGTGATGGATTGGATAGAAACCAATCGCCCACCATGAAATCAGCACAAATCTGAGTCATGAGAAATGTGTCAAGACTGAGACTGCAGTCAGCTAGACTAGATCACAGATGCAAATAGATTCACTGTTGCAGACTGTGATACTGATGAATATATTTCTTTTATTTTCAAATGGATGTTTTCTTTCTCTTTTTTTTTTAGATCATTAACTTCTTACTGTGTTTACATCAAATCTACAAGTTTATCATTATAAAAACAATCCAGACTTAATGAAGGTGGTAATTATTTCCGAATGTGAGAGGGAAAGGAAATGAGGAACCAGACAGCTCTGAAACTTTCCTGTGTGGAATCAAACCACGTGCAGAGAGCTGAAGTGAGTAAGACAAGATGAAGATGGGGCTTCCTCTCTCTCTAACATTAAGACTTGTTAGCATTTGGAAAGCCAATTATACACACACTACTACAAGTGTGTGTCTCTATGCGTGTGTGTGCTTGCTTGTGAAAATGAGACCCTCTCCACAGCTCCACTAGCCTCCTCCATCACGCTGCTCAAGTGACTTCTAATGGGAAGAGAGTCACGGTTTGAGGCAGAGCTTGGCAGAGAGTGAATAGCATAATTGCCTGTGTCTAAGGAGGGCGGGAATACGAGGGTGCTACAGAGGAGAAGGTTATATTTACATGCTGGGTTGTGAGCGTGAGCAGACACACCACGGCATTTAAATCTGACACTGCAGCCGGTGCTAAACCTGCAGATCTCACGCAGCGCCTGATTGTTTTTACTTCCATAAATGCTCGCTGCATAAATAGTGGAATTATGCTGCGCTGAATGGCACGTACCTTTGCATGCGGTGCCAGCATGTTACAAAGAAGGAGAGCAGGAGGAGTCCCATGATGCTCATTTACCATGTGGTACTAAGATTATGGTTTTAGTCTGTGAAGTCTATCTGTATCTGTTTAGTCAAGTAAAGGTTTCGTCTCAGTTTTGTGTCTTACAGTATTTGAGTCACCGAGCTCAGCATCTGACCAAAAACCCTAAATGCTGGGTTAATGAAGGCAAAACTAACTAATAAAAATGACATCAATATATATTGAAATAACTTCATTTTAAAATGTTGTTTAACAGTTTGATCTGCCATCAGAACAACTGGGCTCATGGTAGAAAGATAGTTAAATTAGTTGTGTAATTCCATAATGTGTAACAAAAAACTAAAATAAAATCTGTCATAAAAACAAAAAAACCCTTGACATTTCAAGGTTCTTGTTTTTTTAAGAGTTCAACCAGTCTTGGGATGGACTGGCCCATGAAAGAGTCACCTATCGGCTGCACCTGATGGAGTCTTTGGAATGGAACAGTGTATGGTTTACTGTAGTCACTAGTACAATGTTACTGTGATACAATCAGTGTTAACATGCAGCCTCCATAGGACCCAGATAAAGGGTGTCCACAAGCTGTCAAAGACTTAGCAGGTGTTGAAGTACCTTGAATAATACAGTGCTAATGTTAGCAGTTGTTTGAATGACCACAAACTTAAAAAAGGATAAATACTGTAAAGGTGTAGTTGTATACAACCAACACTATGTGGGCTTGTTGCAAAGGGGGGCAAAGGGTACGTCCTCCTCCAGTCAGTAGCATACCACAGAACGCCTCAGAATACCAAATCATGTCTTTCAGCAAAAGCAGCTCTGAAGTCGGAGGGTTTAACTGACTTAATGAACCCTGTGACCTGGCGCGCTTTGACAAGCGCAGCATGCTAACTCTCCTTTCTGAGCAGTAGTCGTCTAAATACCCCGTCGTCCTTGAGATCCAGTCTCAGTGACTGACACTTGAGCGTGGCTTAGTCTAGCAGGAGTACTGGCTTTTTGCTACCGCAATCTTCAAGTGTAATCCTCCCAAAGCCAAGCTGTTTACCTCCAAATCAGACCCAGTTCAGCATCTGGGTGAACGTGATATCAGAGGTCATTTAGACAAAACTCCAGACACAGTTGCTTTGCTGTTTTTCCCCCTTCCTGCTCTCTGTCTGTTTCATCCTTTCGCCTCTTTAGTTCTTATTCAATAACCAGGAGGCAGCAGGTGCTTTACAAAACTAACTTTGCTCTGAGTCACCTTTGTTCATTAAACATGATCTAAGTAAAGACTGCAAGACAGATTATTGTCTGGATCAGAGTCAAAATGCTATGTCATTAAGTCAGACCGCTGCATCACTAAAATGGTCATTTGTGATTTACAAAAAAAAGTAATGATGAATCACTGTACATTAAAATAAGATTGTTTTAATAATTATAATCTTGTTATCAGATGGGTTGTACTGAGTGAAAGATTTAATCTCCATCTCATTTAGTCTCATATTCAGTTATTTGTAGATATTTCAATTTGTAGTTTAAGAACCAAAAACCATCTCAGTGTAGTTTTACATCTCCTCTCTCATGTGGCAGTGTTTGCTGCCACCTCTTCATGCACACAGTGGTGTGTGATGCACTTCAGGTCTCTCTCTGGAGCTCTAGCAACAACAGGTTGTCTCTCTTGTGATTGACCATCTGTTTTCTGAATGTTCAAATAAAAATATAGCAGAAACACTGCATGTTGTATTTAGGTAAACACCTGGAAATCTCACTCTTATATATATGGAACCTGTAACATGAACCAAGAACCCTGACTGAAACAATCAAATGATTCGGTATGCGAACAATATCTAGCAGCATTACTTCAATGACCCAGCATCAAAAATGAAATCAACAAAAACACAGTCTCCAGGCTGATCTGCTTCACCTACAACATGCAGGAGAGAGCCAATCACAATAATCTTCATTCCAGGGGAGAAGAAAGAACAGATTACTCCTCTACTCTGCAACACAAAGCAGCCACAAACGTTTTTCTTAACCTCCACACGGAGGAAAATCTAATTGTTTCTGTCTCTGGATCTCTAATTCTCTACAACATGATGTTATAAAATAATGCAGTTTATACTTCATCAGCTCCCACAGAGCAAAATACTACATTTCCTGTTTCAACAGCGCACAATATTATGTTGTAGCAAAGAAGAATTTTGACTCATCACTTCTTCCACTTGTAAATTGTAAATGCACTTCTACAAACTCTGCGTGAACCTGCACTGTGGAGCGAGCTGGTAAATTAACCAACTGTTTAGCTGAGACACGTGCTGACTTCAAACAATCCCAGTCCCTCCTGACAGAAAGCAGTGATGGTAATTTAAGATACATCACATGCCAGGAGGCATTAGCAGCTGGCACACAGTGGCACGCATCTGCTCAGACAAAGACTCTCACACATGCCGGAGTATGGAGCGTGCACAGAGCAGACCAGGAGAGACAAAGTCATCCTTGGACCGTGAGGCTGTGGCTCTGTTGCTCGAGCGGCGGCCGAGTCCAGCTCTTAAAATGGCTCCTCGGCCTGCGGGAGCAGATGCTCGGTTACCCTGCTCGCCCAGCCGATTCCCACAGAATTCAGGTTAACTGTGACAGAGCGGTGATCGGGGAACAGGTGGGTGAGCTCAGACCGGAGGTGAGCGTCAAGTCGACGTGTGACGACCTCCGACATGTTGGCATTGACATTTTCAGCGTTCACATAACCTTCATAACAACCACAGCTTCAGAGATTCGACTCATTTTTATTTTAGTACAACATGTTGTGTGGAGGCTGGGAGCTAAAGACCTCCCCAGTATTCAAACACAAGTTAACAGTGCTATGTGCCAAATGTGCTAATTCGTAAATAAAACAGCCTTTATACCAAATGTTTCTCATCATAGAGCAGGTACCCACTACCACCAGCACCCAGCTGTGCCCAGAACCTCTGTGGCTGTAGTACTGTGGATAGTGTAGGCAGGTCAGTGGCACCAGAGATATTTCTCTCTCTGGGGGCATATACCAGACAGGACAGTGAAGAAAGGAAACGTACGGAGGTCAGACCATGTGTCTTCACCATTTGACTATTAAACTGTCTCGAAAATATTTTTAATCATTGGCAACTCTAGCGCCTCACACATGCACAGCAACAGGTGGCAGCGTCTATTTATGTGGCATCAAAATTTTCACACAGGCTGCTACATTACAAGAAAAATGTAACAGACACAACAGAGTGTGGTCAGTGAAGGAAATTTTATTTGACTGACTCTGTCTTAAACCAGTGGTCGATGATCTTGTCTGTTGTCCATGTCAGTAGTTAAGAAGTTAATAGGCTGATGACTGAAATCTTGATAAATCAACTTCTTCCACATTAACTTTCAAATACTCACTGGTCAATGTTAAAACATCAACTGCACACCGGTGAGAACCGCAAAACAGTCACTCAGAAGTGTGGTAAGTCACACTACAAAACAGCTTAATCAAATTATGCTTTTCCATGAGCGCATTTCATGTTGAAAACAGCACCCATGGATCACCAGGGTTCACTTGCAGACCACTGGTGCTTCAGATCACAGGTAGGTTTGGTTTTAGTGGCTGGATAGAAACAACAGAATCAAACAAAGAGAAGAGATAAGTTATACTGCTTTCATGTCATTTGGAAACAATAAGGCATCGGGTTGATGGAGATAATTGCCGTAATGGTTCGAGAAAAGGGTCTGGGATTTTGAAAAAAAAAATGCAGGAAACATGTGGCACATTATCTTCTACCTCTACCCCTGGGTAAAATCCAAACACTATTAAGAGGCAAAAATCAGCTGACAGAATAATATATTAGCAAACAAACATGTGGCTCACCTGCGGTCAGAGACTCTTTGTGGAGGATGGTGATTCAGTGTTTCTAAAAGCCTGAGCCAGGTGGGACAGATCAGTGAAATGACCTGCAGCAGCCTGGACGTCTCTGTGGCACATGGTCGGACGTCACCGAGTGAGACGGAGGAATTTGTACGGTAAATGACTTTTAGAGTATTATCACCAAACAGATGAGGTTAATTTTAGAGTCATTTATAGAAAGGGCCCGGGGTAATGTTCTCATCCCAGCTTGATTCCTGCAACACTGAAGATTTGTGAGTCAATGACAAAATTGCTGGTGTGGGAGTGAATCAGCATTGTACTTTGACACCCTCTCTTCTCGACTTCTCATCACTTTAGGTTGCAAAATATTTATGCTAAGACTAAGATGCACTCAAAAGAGCAGTTCCATAATTCAGTCAACATGTTTCTCCCACTCGTGTTTTGAAAATGAATGATTTTCCTGATGATGTTCATTTTACAGACTAATGAGTCATATCTGCACATGAACCAGGCAGATGTGAGACGTGTTAAAGAAGAAAATCACTGTGTAGACAGTTCAGAGTGGTCTTGGTGATCCCACCACCTTGTCCCACAAAGCTAGTAATGAAATAATAGAATTACACTCTGGTTTTGACACGAGTGTAAATAAACTGTGGTGTGAATCACTTCTGCTCCATGGCTCGCTCCAGTAAGAAAGAAGCAAGTCATTTTATCACACATACTGCTGCTGACCCAATAATGGAGGTTATTTTTGTCACAGGTACGCGCTGTGCTGGCTCACTAAACGTGGACATGGACTCACATGAAATCATGCACTGTCCACTCAACCCAAAACAAACACCATATACTGTATATCATAAATTTCTAAAGATTATCTCAGATTAATTCTGGTTCATCACAACATAGATCCTTAATCGCAGTTTCTGCCTTCATCCCATCTGTAATCAAACTGTTCCTGTTACAAAGTAAACTGGTGTAAAGTGCTGAGATCTCTGCATGTCATGACTAGGGCCCAACTGTATGGATTTCTTGGGGCTGATGTCAATATTAGGGAATAAAAAATTCTAATAACTGTTATACTTGCTTTAAATTTTAACATTTTTCAAAAAAGGATCAACCAAATAGCTGCTTTTCGTCATTTGAATATACTTCAAAACACTTGTTCCAAAAATATAAATTGACGGTAGAACATTTTTCAAATACTTTTATTGTCAAAGGTTGTTGTGTGGCGAGCAGCATATGAACAATTCTAACATCATTTCAAGTGTGCCTGTAACATCTTACTATGTTCTTCAGGCCAGCAATGGATTCCACCTCTGCTGGATAAATATTAGCACAAGGAAATCATTTCTAAGTAAAGTTACAATCCCTGCTCTTTTTCTACAGAAAATGTAAGTGCTAACATCGGTGTCTATTCGTCGGCTTTTGGCTGATTAATGATTATTCTAAAAGGGCTGTAATCGGCTGATTAAATCCACCAGTTGATTAATTGGTTGGGCCCTAGTGGTGACATCACGAGGTAATAAGAAGGCAATATAGGCCACTTCTCCATAAACATACCAGCAGCAAGTGTACAGGACTTTTATAACACAGTTTGGTTGGAATAAAAACTACTTAGAAATCATGGTTGAGTTAAAATAACACAACAAAAGTTGTGAACTCGTACTTCTCTGGGAGGACAATGATGTGCTATTTATCATATTGTTGCCGCTAGGCTTGTAATGATACCAGCATTTCAGCGGTCAATACCAATACCAGTGAATTTCCATGATTCTCAATACTCATTCAACACACAAAAAAATTAATCAATAAAAACAGAACCAATGGACTTCTCAATACACAGGCAAGGCAGGCAGCAACATGAAGTTAAGAACAGTATTACAATAGTAAATATGGCTCAACACACTGAAGTATGGGTTCTCATGACAACCCTATTTGCAGCACTTTGTAACAGTAAACTTTTAAGTCAGGACCTGTGCAATCATTTTCCTGAAAGTCGACTTATTCCAGTCATGTGAAAAATGGCCGTCCTCTCTCAGTAGAAAAGGTTAAAGTCGTGCAATGTTGTTATTCTTTCTGCAAAAACCTGACAGCTGTCATAGAGAGGGGAGGAGGGGGTGATCAATCACAGAAATGGGGCGTTCATGATCCTGTGCTCTAACAAAAACTGACAGAAGTAAACAGGAGCTCTAGAGACAAGTTGAAATTGTGTCTTTTCAACCACCACGCCAAGCGAAACTTACAAATTGTTGCACACATGGCAAACCATGGTCCGGAGAGCCTCACTAGTGTGTAAACGAGCGTGAGGTAAATGTGTAAACTGTGCGTCTGACAGTTGAGAGCTGTTGCAAACATACAGCGAGAAGGGAGAAAGCTCCTCAGGCGTGGGCCCTTTAACCTCTTCATTGAGAGGCGGGACTCTATCTTTGTACCAGCAAACCCCTCGTGGTTCTTACTGAAGAGCAAGTGCACCCAGGCGTGAATATCCTCCTCTGTCTGCGAGCCCAGTGCAGAGGAGGAGGCTGCCAGAGTGGAGGGCTCCTCTTGGTCCCCAGGAGCCCGAATCCAGCAGAGAATTACTAATAGGATTGGTTCTGCCAGGTCGCTATCAGTGAACCATAGAAGAAGACTCAGACAGACAAAGACTCCGGTGCTGCACCAGGGGATGGGGTCAGTTTGCTTTTCCTTCATTCGGTCCACGAAGCCCATTCAAGGGAACAGGACATCAATAGTTTCTCCGTTTAGCGATGTGATTCCTACTCTTCTCTTATCAAAGCCGACATATTCAAGTCGTCAGGCACATTTGAAATGGCCTTTAAACTGACCCCTGAGGTGGGGGCACCTCTTCTCTAAATATCATCAAAAACTACTGCATTTTCCAACTTAAATCCCTCCCCCTCCCCAAAAAAAGTTCCTACTTCCAGCTGAAACCAAAGGCACAGTTGTGCAGTGGCCCCACACCACAGCTCACTTTCCCGAGGCTCGTACAGATAGAGAACCATGTCACGCTTGTATTAAAAATAAATCTGAGGTATATTCTTTATTTAATATGTTCAGCACACACTGTCCTCAGTCTGCAGGCCCTGATGCACACATGAAGAACTCACTTTTTCCTCTCATTCACATCAGACTTTCAGTGCAGAAGAAAATATCCACCAGTGGAAAATCTCAATTAAACTGGTGCCGATTCAAAACATTTATAAAAGTCACTTCATTTTTCATTCTTAGATACATGTTTTAACACTCTATGTGCTGACACACACCAACAAAGCTATCCATCCTCCCATCTATCAAGTATCTATACCACTTGTCCATGCAGGGTCCTAGCTGACACAGAGCGAGGTCTCCGTTCTATCACAAAGCTGATAAATAGAGACAAAGAATGCGCACACACCCACATTCACACACACTACAGGCAAAGTCAACAACCAACCAGGCACCAGGAGAACATGTACACTCAACCCTGAAAGGCTCCAGGCCCTGGGATCAAGCCCTTCGAGTGCTAACAACTGTATCACTGTGTTGTCATGCTATAGCTTTTTTTTTCTTTACTTGCATTTTCATCACATTTGCAACAAATTGCAGTGAATGGCTGATTTTATTGGCTTTACACTGTTTGATATTTCAGTGCATAAAAGCCAGGGAAGCAGACAAGCAGAATGAGCTATTAGCACATTAATACTATTTTATCACCTTAAAATCTATACTTGGCAAACTGTTGCTATCTCAAAATCAAATGCTTGTCTATTTACACAACAGTTTCAGAGCAGGGTTATCAGTCATTTGGAGTTGTATCTCCAATTGAAGTTTCTGCAACCTTGTCCGAGAATATAATGTTTTATACAACTTAACTATAAGACTGAACTTATTGAACAGGAGTCACCAAAATGTGGTTGGTGTGGATGGCAGGTTTGAGTTCACACCATAGATCAGGGATGTCAAACTCATTCCACAAAGGGCCGGTGTGGCTGCAGGTTTTTGTTCCAACCAAGCAGCAGCACACCAGACTTTAATCATTTAATCAACTGATTTCAGTCTTCAGACAGTTGATTGGTCAAACTGTGTGTTCTTGGTTGGTTGGAACAAAAACCTGCAGCCACACCGGCCCTTGAGGAATGAGTTTGACATGCCTGCCATAGATGGTTGCAGCCTCTGTAATGTCACCCATAATTCACCACAAGGCACAAAAGCTCTTTGGTTACTCTTCGACTTCTGTTAAGTGTAAATTGATTCAAAAACAAATCCTGATTATGTTAAAACCATAGAAAATGTTAATAACATAACACAACTCATTTGCTGTTGCAGTCCATTTGTACAGAGATGTTAATTATTAGAGGCAATCATGGTTTCTGAACTACCTCAGTTTAATATTCATTTCCCTTTTAGGTCTATTATGGTTTCCGCCCATTTCTGGCAAAATATCTGACACTTTTGCTGCTAAATCCTCCTGTGTTTCTAAGTAGCTGCTACCTTTCAGTGTCTGCTGTTTGATGCTAGGCAGATGGGTTTTAAGATGATTTTTCCAGTGAGTGAACTCAGTCTAAGCTGATGATCATTTGCTCTGGGTTTTTCACTAGAAACAAGCTCTTCAAGTCGCCCTTTGTTCTTCAGAAAATATTGATTATTTCAGCCTTAAAAGTGCACTTTAAAGCCAGAAGGCACATTTCAAACATATCCATGTAAGCAGTAGTTATTCTGATGAATAACTAACATAATAGCTGTTTGAAGACAGATTTAAAATGTGCATTAGTTATTGTGTGTTGCATGGAAAAGCTATTTCATTTCATTGTCATGCTCAGATCAGGTTGTAGGCTGTATGAACTGTGTCACAATTTAAGTTCCTTGCTTATTTAAAGTGAAAACAAAAGGGATCGTCTGTATGAATGGATTCAGAAAATAAACTCTCCATACAGTATCTTGTATACAGTCCACCTCACATCACAGGTGGGAGGGGAGTGTGAGGAGAGTAGAGGAATGTTCAGCAGATCATCTCACATTCTCAGCTTCAGATATAATAAGCTGCAAGTCCAACCAGCAAAAGGGTGAAGAATCACGATGGAGTTCATTATGTCTACAAATTGCAATAGCTGGGTTTTCTAATGTGTAAGACAAGAGGTTGTTCTTTCCACAACTTGACATGTTTTGACGGATTCTTCCGTCTTCTTCAAAAGAGGAGTGGTCACATTACCATACACCAGGGGCATCACAGAAAAAATACAGAGAGCCATGAGAAAATACAACATCAGTACACTGAGCCACATTAAACTAAGGCAGTTGTTTGTACACCCTAGAGACAAAATTGAACAAAACAATAAGTGTAATGTCATATATGGATTTCCATGCCACTGATGTGGGGTCCACAAGATGACGAAGAGGAGTACATGCTGTCGCACACCTGGAGTACCGCCCTGAAGGAGTGAACTGACTGCGGTAGCTAAGTAACATCAGCTGATAAAACATCACACCAACACCTAGTGACGCTTCTGAAGAATCCGTCGAAACCTGTCAAGATATGGAAAGAACAACCTCTCGTCTTACACATAAGAAAAGGTAGCTGAAGTGTGAAGCAGGCTTGAGAGGAACAAGTGCAGTGTGTTGAAAGTTCATCAGCATCATCTGAAAGTCTCCTCAGCACGTATAGAGATTTAAGGCTGAGCTCTACATCTGCAACGTTATTAACGCTTGTGTGTTGGTGGATATTTTAATCCAATTCCCGTCTCATCTTCAATGTTGTCAGCTCTAAAAAAACAAAAATCCATTCTGTCTCCAGAAGACTTCTTTACAGAAAACTTGTGGCAGCAAAAAGAAACATTTTCCAGGGCTCAGGTTCGTGGCTGACAGTGTTTAGTGCCAGAGGGCAGAGGCAGCGCTCTGACTCTTTGTACACTTAACTTTTTTTTCTTTCCAGAGAGACGACCTCCGGGGAGGTTTCTGTTACTGACTGCAGTCGATATCAGGCTGGCAGAGACTGCATTACCATATGTCATCGTCATCAGCCAGAGAGACCCCTGACAGTTCGGAGAGAAGTTACGTTAACAGTATTTACAATTACAGTTCCACAGAAAAGAGACTGCTGCCATACTTGAGTCTGGTCTCAGAGGTGCCTCACAGAGCTTTGAATTTTTCATGTGGTTGCCATCTCTCACGTTCCATAGAGCACACGAGTCATGGATGAAAACATGTTTGAGTGAGAATAAATACAGGGAAGAGACGACTTATTGTCGGAGACAGATACCTTGTTATTACAGAGGCGGTTCTGCCTATAATACTACAACACAAAGTCACTGCATTGAACTGTTGAGATGTTTGAAAACACTGCTGTCAAGTTCAGCCAAAAGACAAAGATAGCAAAGGGATCTTCTGTTGTCGTTACTAATTTTACTGTTAATTCAAAATCAGACAAGGCAACATTTTCTGCTCGGGTGTGAGCTGGGTCTAGCTGATGTGATTTCATACCAATATCCTGATGATGTGAAACTTAGACTTATCGGCCCTGTCATTCAAAGAGACATGCACTCTTATTCAGTCATGTGGCATAAACAGTAGGAATCATATACTTTGAAACTAAAAGCTATTAACGTGGACATCACAGCCAGTGTGGTCAACAGACTATACATGAAGCACTGTGGCACTAGAAACAGCAGCCTGCCAAACACTGTCCCTGGAAGTAAAGAAACATGTTCATTATGCTTGTTTGGTCCACACCAACAATCCCGTGGTAATTTTTGCATTTCATTAGCAAAAATCACGACCACGTGACAACCACCATATCAATCAGAATCACTGCATTCTGATCTTTTTGGCATATTGTTTAGCCATGATATACCACATCACTCCAATGCATTGTTTATATTCTGACTGCAACCATTTCATACATGTTGCTACAATTCTGCTATAATCTCATCACATAGTAGATTTTTGATATACTAAGTATAGGTGGGAGCATTTCAAGTTGCATCCACTGTAAAACTGAGCTCTCACACACTAACAGCTCCCTACACTAACAGCGTAAGCACCACGTGTACTCAGGTCCACTGAGCGGAGCCGACACAATGTAAGGCAACGTGACAAAATGTAAACATGTTCATTTGATGTGACCGCTGATCCAGATGAACGCTTAAAAGAAGGTGATTATGGTTACTGATAATGACAAGCTGAGTCCAGATTAACAGCTGTCTCCATCTTTAGCTCATGAAATTGTATTCTTAATGTTTTATCGTGATGTTTTTTAAATTTGTTTAAGTGTTACTTTAAACACTGAAGGAACGTTTCCTGATAAATAAGCTTTGTTACATTTAAGAATATCGCGATTGTATCGATAACCGTGATAATTTGGTCACTATAATCGAGATATCAAATTTTCCATATCGTTTCCATCCCTAGTGAGGATATAATAATACTTTGGTTTTTAAGGTCAGTTCAAATAAATATATAATCATAAAAAAATAGTCCCAGTGATTTCTGCTGCTGGGCACCTCAGATTTGAACAAATATTACCCAAACAGGAAGGAACAGTGATTTGTATGGACAGTTTTGCGTGGTGGATTAATCCACATTTGGCGCCCTACTGAGCAGCAGGACAGTGTGTGTGGGATTCAATTAAGACAATGTACAGTGAGAATGATCGTGGTCATGAAGGAACATCGTGTGGCTCACTGCTGTGTGTTAATGGTTTTACATCAGGCTTTGGATACGGCACACACAGATAATACTTGTTGGTACAATCAACACATTGTTGGTTTTGGATTTGGTTTTCAGGGGATTTGTTAACAAGAAAAAAAGAATATTGCCAGATTTACATGAAAGAGAAAATACATTGTCTATTACTGGGTCCCTGACCACATCATTGAAGACCACATCCATTCAGGCTGTCATATCTAAAAAAAAAAGGTTGATAGGTATATCTAAAACAAAAATTCTGGTGAATATTATGACATCTAGTCAACATCAGCTCCTCGGCATGTTTTCTGTGGTTGCCACCACAACTCTTACAATGACCTGTAAAGTTCAGACCACTGTCAGCTCAGGTGGCAGTGGAGAATAACTGTGGTGCCTTAGTAACCACCTTGTTTACACCAAACAGCAAGAGGCAAATACTCCAGGTAATTAGGTATAAAAGATTAAAGGATAAAAGAATAAAAGATTAGGTTAATCTGTTGTTCTTTCTAATTACTACTTACTGCATTTCCAGTGTTTACAAAGCTTCCATATTTTACACATTACTATTTTATCTCAGGTATGAACCTGTAAGAAATATATTTATGCTTTTAAGAACCAAAAACCACCTCTGGGTAGTTTTCCATCTCCTCTCTCGGGCTTTTCTCTGGAGATCTGGTAACAACATGTCCGTGTCAATCCAATCAGGAGAGACAAGTCTCTCTACTGATTGCTGATTAGCTGTTTTCCAAAAACGAATAAAACCAATTTCAGGTATAAAAAAAGAAAAGAAAAGAAGGAGAGGCGACAGCTTTGTTGTGACATCCCAAAGTCACAGAAGCCTTGACAGCTGGTTTAAAGTTTCAGAGTTTGTATTTCTCTGTGGCCTTTGATACTTTCACAGTACTAATACAGACCTGTTGTATAATCAAAAAGGACATGGGTATCTGGACGGGTAACTTAATACAATATGGGACCTTTAGTAAACCCTGTCATTTCATTTTCTCATTCTACATTTAGCACTCTTACATTTCATGTCCAAGTTTAACATTTTGAAATGTTGCCACCTTTGTTTTTCCAGGTTGTGAAGCATCATATTCACTTGTGTAGTCTGGTGCTAAAAATATTTCAAACCGCAGCCACGATGCTCCTGTATGATGCACTGGTTGAACTCTTGTACAACAACACAGTAGATGAGTTGTTATCTTGAATTGCAGCTACTCCTTTTCACTATTAGTCCCTCCAGCTGTTCTCATCTGGCTGTCTACTGCTGTTTCTCGGTGTGTTGTTTTGGCTCAGTGTGTCCTCTAATTGAGCCCCGCTCACTCAGATGCAGCTGCATTAAACAGTGGATCCTCTTTAAAGCCCTGGTCTTTGAACCACCGTAAATGATCAGCTGGCAGAGCTGAAAGCCAGGGGTTGACCCAGCGGGGTAACCAGGCACACAATTAGTATCAGACAAAGATACCAGGAAAGCTGCAACATCCAGTTCATTACCATGCCATGCTAGACAGAAAAACCAACATGTTTTACAGCTTCAATCACAACCAAAGCTGTCAAAGAGGGTCAGCCTGCTACTAGTCACCATCGGTGCAAGCTGACGACTCCTTCTGTGCACATCTCGCCCCTGTCATCTGTTTTGGTGTGACATTTTCAGCTGTCTGATCCTCATCTGTGTCTAGGAATGAAGTTTCCCACCATGTTTGTTTGGGATCAGGTTTTCAAATCAAAGCTGTGAGGGCAGCTGAGCCGTCTGCTGTCACCCAAGAGCCTACTGCGCTATAAATGTGAATGTAAGACAGAGTATGAACACCTCTCTGAGAATCTGGCTTGATTTTTCACTGTCAAGTCTGGAAGGCTCTCTGGGTACATTCCTACCAAATGTGAGTTAATCTAAGCAGTGAGAAAGACTTTCAGTACTTTCTCTGTGGCTTAAAGGGAAAAGGTCTGAAGGCTGTTGCAGTCTAATAAGCTGCACAGCCTTCAGTTGCTTAGTGACGGGTTATCAAACCCTAGACAAAGGACTTACACTGACAGATATTTTTATTTTATTCAAGAGTGTAACTATCGCTGTCAGGTCAGAACTCTGCATCTCTACAACATTCACTTTTCAGGAACAAAGAAAAGCATCTTGAAGATAAAGTTGGATTTAGACAATTTTTCTTTACATGTGAGCATGAAGCAGGTTATATCTACACAGTCAGTGAACTTCGGTTCGGTTCATTACATAACCATATCAACCCTTTTCTCATTTAACACTGCACCAATGAAGCAGACATGATGTATCTACATATGATCAGTTCTTACTGAATTGTATGTGCAATGTACCATATCTATATAGAATAAGAACAAACATAATGAAATATGTGAAACTGGAACCGTTTACCTATATTTATTTACATACTGTATTAACAACCTAACTTGACTCTGGCTTAAAAAGTAACAGCCAGACTTTTATCCTGAAAGGCTTAAGCAGAGCTAGTAGCTGGTGAATAATAGACCGGGCTTGTCAGGGTATCAGAAACGTGACTTTACGTGATGTTGATATTGCAACATGGCTGCTGTGAGCTTGCTTGTAGCTGTGTAGCTTTGAAGTGGGCGACAAAAGAAATGATACAGGTTTAACAGAAGACCTCACAAAGATCTCAAAGTATCTGAGTAAAAATGAGTCAAAAATGATTGTTTTTTGACTCATTTCATTTGGTTCTAAAGACGTGTAGAGCTTCAGCACTCCGACAATTAAAAATATAACCAAGAAGTTAAAGGTTTAATCTTGGCTTAATGTCTGACAGTCCATTCTTGACCTTTAAACGGCACCTGACAAAATTAATGTCCATTTATTTGCTTGTTGTCAACCATATCAACAGTTTGAACATGTACAGGTGCAGTTCATTGAACAAAGTCATTCTGCTGATGAAGACAGTGTGATGTGGATGATAGCTCCAGCACAGGGAAATGAGTAAGTGGATGCTGGATTTAAACAATAGTCAGCAGTTTAGATGTACCGTCCATACAAAAACTGAACAAGTGATTAGTAAGACAATCTTGTAAAACACTATATTCAAACATGGGGAATGTAAATAAAATCATGCACCTGTTTCTGTTTTCTTATTTAATAAACTGCAGCAACAGTAAAAATGGAAATTAAGAGAAATGATGGAAACCTGAGGTTTCAGTTGCTTGAATCCACACCTGGCCTGCTCCAGCTGAAATTCACACTGCACTTTGTGAGACGGCGGCTCAGCCACGTCCAACCAACCGAGGCAGGGAGTCAAGACACACAAATCAGCCTCAAAGTCTGATTTATTAATTACTTTTTAATGCGTGAGCCTTAGGGCTGAGCAAACGCCGCCAGAGTAAAGAACTTTCAGCAAATCCATTGTCCTTGGGAAGAGCTCAATCTTTCAGAGTGAATGGATGAGCGTTAATTATTCAGCATGGAGCCCAAACAAACGGCACATCTGTTACAGCTCATGGAGGCTGAGGGCCACAGCAGGGCCCCTCCTGGAGGTCGACGGGCGGTGCACGGAAGACGGAGGAGCACACCTTTAACATGCATGCCATCACATCCATAAATGCATGACACGGAACTCTTATCTAACTTATTCCTAAGTGCACTTCTGACAGAGAAGAGACGCCATCCACTGTATAATCCAGTGTCTTTCAGAGCATTCTGATGAGATGGACGTCAAAGAACGGGACACATCTTCTCTTTTATCCGCTCCGGCTTCAGCAGTCTGCGTCCAAGGTGACGTCAGCTTCTGTTTGCAAATTGAGCAGTAACACTTGTCCAGTCTGGCAGTGCAGGGCACCCACCGTGCCTCCCAGTCTGGTGCGACTGCCACTCTCCTCTCACATGTTTCCAGGACATACACACATTTTAACACTTCACATGATCTGATGAGTAACCCCTTGTGCCATTACTCGTCTCAGATGAGCACCAGCATGGAGGCCTGGCTGCTGTGGGAAGATGGTGGGTGAATTAACACCTGCAGAAACCTTTAACAAGACAAAGAAGGGTGCTGCCGTTGTGGAGATTCACACATGCACTTATTCTCATGCTTCAAAATGCTTCATTCAGAATCAAATGCACATCATGCCGACCGGTGTCTGGAGTTGCTGCAGGTAGGAAGAAGTTGCTCTTTTTGTTTCCTATTCCATCAGTATTCCAGCAATAGCTACCCATAATCCATCCCTCTTTGATCAGACAAATTCAGCCAAGATAAAACTTATATTCGTGTATGTATAATCAAAGCTAGGTACCAAGAGGTTGAGGTATTAAAATTCAGCAGATTCAAAGCAAATGTGTCTACATTCCTGATTAATATTACTTTTTAAAAACAGCTTTCTGACTGCACTGACTGTGGGGAGGCTCTAAAGGCCACACACAGAGAAGATGCAGTTTAAGGCCTCAGAGGAACATCGTCATCAACACGTGTGCAAAACCTGGCACTTAAATCTACTGCGTAATAATTTAAAAGCCTTTGCAAGAAGGAGGCAGTGAGCATGTTTCTCATTTTGGTAGACAGCTGTGGGAATATGTGTATGTGTGGGGGAGTGAAAGAGTGAGACCAACAGACAGGGAGAGAGCAAGACCTTATGGGATACTGTATACAGCAAGCAGCTACAAGGCAAGGGATCCAACCATGCATGCTCAGTGAGTCTCCAACTTTTGTTCAGTACACACTCACACACACCTTTCTGCACTTTGCATTTTATCATTTTGGTCAAATGTTGATGTTCGCTGCATCATCATATGAATAAATATCTACCATACTCAACAATTTTGGGGCGCTGTTTAGCTCAGTGGGTTGAGCAGGCGTCCCATATGCAGAAGCCACAGTCCTCTCTGCAGCTGACCCCGGTTCGAATCCTGAATCCAGTGGCCCTTTGCTGCATGTCATTCCCCCTCTCTCTGCCTCCCCATTTCCTGTCTCTCTCAACTATCTTATCCATTAAAGGCAAAAATACTCACCAAATTTGTCAGTTCATGACAAAAACAAAACTATTTGTGAACTACACAATATGATCCCGTGGTGGGATGCTGTGTATTATGTCGACAATATAGTGAACTAAAGAGCTAATGAGTTGGTGTGAGCAGCAACTTCTGCAATGGCTGAACTACACATGCACTGCAGGAGTGTGGTTTGTTTTGGAGCCAATGTGGATAATAATTCAATTTCATAACAAAGTGGAACTTACTTTAATACTCGTGGCATTGTAATTACATTTCCTGTGACACTGCCTAAGAGCTCTGAGTCTATGCATGGATTCAATAG